>VYZV01016381.1:29519-88317 GCA_013401275.1 Pandion haliaetus
CTTCTACCAGCTTCTTAAAGGAGCCATCTCTGCAGCCCCCCTCCCCTGCCACCAAAGAAAACCACGCCACATAAACCCATAACAGAGCCCTATAAATTAAAACTGAAATAACACAGGGACAGTTGTCAGTCATTAATGAGGGTGTTATGCCCTAACGCATAAGTATTGATATTGTAACACTTTCTTTTTCCACCCTGTAGATTGCAATGGAGGGTCTGTAAGTTGTCAAAATATTACCATTCTTCCTACCAAATTCTTCTCGTGGGTGATGTCCAGTGTCAATGAGTTCCAGTGACAAATTATGTTGTGAGAGAAGAACAAGTGCAGAAAAGGTTTCCTTTTTCCAGATATAACTTTAAATGCAGCCCACACTTCAATCCCCCCCCCACCTGAAAAATTGCTTTTGGTGAAGTGTTAATTAAAACCATCCACCATACATTTATGGGACAAGTAGGTTTTAAATCAGCCAGAGAAAACAACTTATTGTTATTAAACCCATAGGTTATAGCATGCCTAAACTGTTTATAGTCCTAAACCCACTGCAATCTCTGTTTCAAGGGAACCTAATAAAAAAAAACATTTGGATACCATTACAATTTGTAAATAACACTAATCTATTTGGTCGTTCAGGTTGTTTATAGGCCTTTCTCATTTCCATACAACTGTATTGAAATCAATAGTCCCTGTTGCCCAACATAATTTCTATAATTTCTAGCAATTGTTTTGATTGTTTCCTTCAGTCTTTTAAAAATCTGCTTGCCAAAACTACATGGACATGCTTCCTATGTTGATTTTTGCTTTAAAAGACTCATCCAAAGCCTGTGAAAACAGTAGCTTCTCTAATGATTGAATCAGACCCAGAAACATTCATTATGTGTGCAAAAATGGTGATGTCTAGGATGTCTTTCTAGACAAAAAAAAGGAAGACAGGTTCTTGGACCTACACCAAGTGCTAAATGGTGTGAATGGGGTCCTCATGCTTACGTGGTTCCCACAGCTATGGCCTCAGCACCCTCTGAATTTTCTTCTCAATTCCCTTCTCAAATACTTTATGGATGATAAAGGTGGTAAGGAACAGGGAAGTGAACAGTGGGATGCAGGAAGCCAGTGGAAGACTAGTCTGTGGGTTTTTAACCTGGGTTAGTGCCCTAGCCATGGATATATTACCAAAACCTAATTTTAAGCAAGTAACCCACCCCTCTTTGCTTAAGCATTTTGAAAACTCTAGGTCTCATGTCCTCTTTGGGAGATACAAAGGAACAGGAGAGGAGCTGGTATGAGAGGCAGGAGACATCGGAAGGGAAGGGCAACATGTAGTAAAGTATTCAGTAAAATTAAGGGATTAGAAGGGAGGGGAAATTGCTTCTGAATTTCATGTGGAAAAATGCAAATGGTGAGATGACTTAGCCTGCAAGATAATGTGCCAGGAAAAGTGATGGGGGCACCAGAGCTTGAGACGTTTAAATTACTTTGGATAAAGCACTGGGGTATGGAACATAAAGAGCAGTTGCAAGTGTGCTGCATGTAACTTAACAGCCCATTTCCCTCTCCTGGGGGCCTAGTTCCTCACTGCCCAAGGACAGGCAGGGTCCCTCCAGCCCCAGGACATGAGTTTCCAGCGCTGTGCTATTCCCTGACACAGCCATGGGAGAGTGACAGGTTTGTCCTGCCAATTCACCCCTAAAGAGTGTCTTCTTACCCTAGAACCGCTACTGCGTGCACCAAATGGACTAGAGAGCAGTGCCACTGCTGCAGGATGGAGCAGTGGAGAGGTGTTCTGGGAGGGTGTTCTGCAAATACCCAATGTCCCCTTTTGTCCCTGTATGGGCAATTAAACCACTTCTGACCCCTATGTGGTTCCCTATCACAAGGGTTTCTCTCTGCCCACCACCCTCTCTGCTCTGTCCCAGGACAAACCTCAGGCTTAGGAGCCACTGACACATAGAGAGCATCTGCCTTGTGAGTCACTCTCCTTTGCGGAAGGTGTGGCTGGTTTGCCTTCCCAGCAAGGGCAAAAAGTCCTAACCCCAGAGCATGGCAGCTGTCTGCTTGCCAGTGATTAGCCCAGTAAGAAGAAAATCCATAACAAGAAAATGAGGGCAAGCTCTCAAGCTCTGGCTATAGCTTGTCCCTACTGCTTATGTCTTGGATGATTTGTGTTGTGTTACAGAGATCTTTGTGTTACTTCCTTCATCCCAAGGCCCACCGGCACAAGAGGGTGCCAGGTCCGTTGCTTTCTGTACCTGGAGACTTCAAACCAAATCCCACTGGCCACAGACTAGTCAAACTCCTAGTGACTCCAGTGAGAGACAGGCTTTTTTTCTTCACTGCAAAGACTTGCTTACTAGTAAGGAAGCCTGTTGCAGTAAGTGGTAGGGGTCATGGTAGATATTGTAACATATTCAGAGAGATCTGGGTAATCTGCAGATATAATTCTAAGCTACAAAGAGTTACAAATGCTTTCAGGACTCCATCAAAGCTTTATCCATCCCATTTTATTCTCAGCATCAGTCTGATAATAGCCTATTGGAGTTTCTATCCATTACTTCTCACACTGCAGGAAGATAGCGGTGCATTTGAAAATAAATAAATGGCTTCAAAAAAACTGCTTTCCTGTTCTTCACCTGGAAAATAAAAGCAGAGTAAGAAATAGAGTGCAGCCTCCATGACTGCAGCACATTAGAATTGCTAGTAAATGTTTAGAACACAGAAGAGGGTAAATTAAAGTGGTATGTGAAATCCACACCCCAGCCCCTTTTTCAGTTTAACCTGAATGGGGATGAACACCATTTATCACATGGCTATTGCACTGATAAGAAGTGTCTTGTGGTAATATTGTAGCTGAGGGAACCCCCTTTGGAAGTCTTCACACACTAGGCAGACAGACCTGCCTAATCTGCAAAGACAGAGGAGGCCAGGCCAGCAATACAGTAGAAAAGCAGTACTCCTCTTCATTTTGTGAGATGATTTCAAACCACCTTTGCGGGAGCATGTAATAGCAGGACTTACTGTGCTTAGATGCTCAGCAGTGTGGTATAGCCCCCATAACGTTCCAGACCCAAGGAACTCATGTCTGTATGGCATTCAGCTGATCCCAAGATCTTTTAAGTAGAAAGTAATTCTGGCTCTTTCCTTGGCATCTTTGCTGTATTTTCTGGACTTTGTTACTCCTTCATGTAAAAGGGACCTGATGGTCAAGTTGCCGCGGTTAGACAAACCAAACCTGAAGGTCAATCCTTTTCCAGACTCTATTCATACTGATTCTGAGTTGGCCTATTTGGATGACATGCATTAATGCAAGCATAATGCAAGCACACCTCATGACCTCTTTGCTTTAGCTAGTACAAGAAAACAGAGCTCTTGCCAGAATAATGTGTGTTTCTATGCATTTTGCTTCCTCACTTTCCTAGCCATCACAAGGTGTGCCATGAGCATTTTCTGGATATTAGATTAAATTTCTAAAAGGGATCAAGGAACACACTCCATTCTGAATAATAGTGTACAACTGTTTTTTCAACTGACCTTCCCTGCTCAAACATCCTTAGGCATGGCTGGTGAGACAGCATTTTTAACCTCCGATCTCTATAGTCATGGAATTCCCTGACAAGCCATAGCAAGAAGTTAAAATCTCTCAGTATCAGATTCATTGTTTCATTTCTTCTGCCTCCCCCAAGAGTCTAGACATGAAAGAATGGTTCATCTTGAGTTGAGGTATTTTGTTCTCAAGCAGTTTCATTTTAATGGATGACTATCAAAGTTTATCATCCTTATTGCCAGCCTTGTACTAGTCCTCCTCTAGCAATGTAAAAATGTCTCCTTTCTCTCTAGTTTTGGCTCAGCTGGGAGGCAAATGAAAGCCAAAAAAAGGGCAAAAGCTCCACATTCCCTTACAGAGTTTTTAAAAGAACAGGGAGTGTTTAAAAGAACATAGTGAGTTCCCACTATCAAAGAGAATTCAGAAACTGAGCCCAGAAACATTCTCCAAATTGCCACACAGTGCTTCAAAGCTCTTTGCAGCAACTGAAGTACTGATTCAATGTAAGATATTAGAGAATTTATTTTAATATGTTCATTCTGGGGAATAGTTCTGTAATTCCCAACACCACCATGGAAACAGGATCTTCTGAACTATTATTATTTGATAAGGCTTGAAAAGGTGCTGCTCTTGGAGGTCTTGGTTTTTTGCATCAATGATCTCACACTTTCCACAAAAATTAACAAGTTACCTGTGTCCTTGAGTTCTTCAGTTCCTTCCTTGTATGGGAGATCACAAGCCACGTGTTTGTGAAAAATGACAACAGCAGAGAAGGAAGCCTGTTACTTCTGAAAGGTTGTATAAGACCGCAGCCTCTGCAATGAATCTCTGCCTCTTTTAGGTTGTTATACTGCAATACATTTCACTGCAATAAACATTAGGTAAAGAACAGTGAATTGCCAACAACCAACTTTCACTTAGAAGAGTCTACAAGAATCTTAGACATTCTCAGCTCCGGCATGAGCTTTGCTGCATCCCAACACCATGCAGCTGAGACAACCCACATCAACAAGCTTGACACAACTTGGGGCAACAGACTGAGGTGAAAAACAACCAAAATAAAGATTTTGGCTGGGGAGGGCATGAGCTTTAAATCCCTAACGGTAGGAGTCATTGAGAAAATAGTTTTAATGCACTCTGTTCACAACAGTGAATCTAAGGTAAGCCAGTCAGCATCTCACAGAGGACAGTGCACTGACTGCAGTTAAAAAGAGGGACATTATCACCTCCTCAACATAGTTGCTGAACTCTTGAATGTAGTGGGCACTCTCCTTCCTCATCCCTCCTCAGTAGGATGAGGGGGGCTGACAGGACTCAGTACCTGCATGATCTGCACTGAGAGATCCCAGACCCATAGGCTGCTGCCCACACAGCAATCAGCTGTTCAAAAGGGGAGTAAAATTGTTCTCCAGGACAGATCCAGTCCTTAGGCCTGCCTTGGCCCAAGGATCAAGAGGAGGGTCTTTGCTCCAAAGGGTCAAGCAATGGCTTGACCATGCTCTGCAAGTCACTCTTGGGGAGAAAATGCCAGCTATCAAAGGGTTCTTTGTTCTGATGAAATTAAGAAAACATACAAACAAACAAACAAAAACCCAACTGAGTAAAAGATTTTTTTTAATGCCAAGGACAACTATACTGTAACTGTCAGCACCTTCCCCTTTATAATTTTCCCCCTCTCACTGGCTACAGACAGAAATCCATTGACTTTGACTCATTTACAGCTATTCCATGAGGGACTTTTAGCAAGAAGTGACTTCTACAGAATACCACAGACTGAAACCCCAAATCTCTCAGTTGCTTTGAACCACAGACAAATTCAAATCTGCATTTGCCTCTCCTACAGAATGGCAGGAACTAAGCTTGATATGGTGCATCCATGACTGGTAATGCACAGTGGGATCCAGACTTCCTGAATTTCACATCCAATGAATCCAAATAATGTCCCCTTTCCTACAGACATAATCAGTCCCTTACACCTTGCGTTATTTATTTTATATACACTGCCATCTTCTACCACATATTTTGCACGCATTTTAAACTGAGCAATCATTTTATCTACTCAAGAAGCACGAGCACACCTCCAGTCAGCAGCAGCAGCAGCTCATGCCATATGAAATCACAGCCCTTGAGCATTATGAGTTCAGTGGTACCTGGTATTCATAGCCAAATACTGTAATTCTTAGGTGGTTTCTGTATGATTTCAGCAACATCAAATGACCTTGGAGCCCATCTCTCTACCAGAACTCCACTGAAGAGCAATGCTGTGTGGAGACTGTCAATAAGAATTGAAGATACCATATGATTGATTTCAGCTCATAACTCTGCTGATAGGCTTTAGGAGATTTCTTCTCTGGTTTTGGTCACACTGGTTCTCAGTCACTGATTAATTTTCTGCTGGATGCCATGCCTTGAAGATTGGTTAGCTGCTGTTGAGTGGCAGGTCATTAATCAGAAGACAAAGCCAATTGCTCTTTTAAAGGAAATTCATGCACTGGTTTTGGATGCAGAATAAAGTCGTATTCCTCCAATGACCACATCTGAATCTGTTATATCATCAATAATGACAGGCTTCTGAAATGTCATTCTTTGCAATGGTATTCCCTTGAGGAAAAAAAGCAAGAAGGGAAATTGACTCAATTCTGCTTTTTCAAAATTTTTTTTTTTTTTACTTGTCTTTCTGGCAGGTTTTCTTGTGCCTGTTTCCACAGTGACACTAACCCCACACACCCCCCCCTCGCTAATTGCTGAAATTATCTGTGTTGTTTGCTTTATTACAGCTCAGGCAGCTGACATGGGAAGAGGTAGCTCTGCAATGTCTGACATTGTATGTGAAAAGAGAAAATAGAAAGAAAAGCAGCAAGCTACTGAGAATTAAAGCAGGTTTTGTTCCAACATGTTCACTGATCTGCTAGGTTCACACATCTGGTTGGGTTGAGGAATGTACGGTGGCAAGTAAGCTTTATTCAGCAGTTTGATGTTTATTTTAGGGAGCTGCCTTCTTTTTCTTTTTATCTCCAAAATGTACCTGGAAACAGTCTTCAAGACTGTATTTTTTCATTTGTCTGCAATAAAGTGTAAGAATTGCTGCAAAGGGCTAACTCTGGGTGGAACCAAGAAAAGAAGAAACTTAGACCAGATGTTACAAACCAGCCTACTGGTGGGACACAAAAAGCTTCATAAGCAAATTTAAACCCTTCAGCCTTTTCACTTGGAAAGGGAAAACAGAGTTTCTAACCCCAGAAGTCTTGTAGCTGTATGAGCTACTTCAGGGCTTTGCATCACAGACACATGTGAAAATACTGGGCTGGGAAGTTTAGGAGATCAATAGACACTTCTGAACAGCTGAGCTGTTCCTGCAACAAGACCAAGCAAAGGGCTTTAGAGGAAATGTGGGTTTGAGAAGCCCTACCAACACCTCAAGGTAAACTATTCACACCTCTGAATGACAGTCCTTAGACTGAAATTATTTCAGGATACAGTAGGGAATCAGAAAATAGTTTAATAATTATTTTTCTATAAGTGTCCTCCCCTCTTTTTTTCTTTGCTCTTTAAGCTTTGCAGAAGTTATTTAATATCAACGCAAAATAAATTTAGGAGAAAAAGTTTTAGCATTAAATTAACTTTTCATTGCATTTTAGCATTTTTAATCCAGCAGACAAAAAAATCATTATTTTCTTAAATTTAATTAATTTACTAAACTCCTCACGGTTCATTGAATTCAATCCTGTATCTGCGATCTTTCTGGGTCCATTAAGCTCCTGGGGTTCAACTTCATCTCTTCTAACTCATAAAAATCTCATCAAAATGGAAATAAAATGCAATTTTGAACTTGCTAATGAAGGGAAAAAATGTTAACTTTCCAGTGCTGTTGAATTAATGGATTATCTTTGCCAGCCCATTTTAAAGGAGAAAACTTTCACACTGGGGCAAACTTATAAAAGTGGGAATAATTGCACAAAGAGGCATTAGCTGTGCCAGTATTTTTCACTGCTTTATTCTGCCACTACCTAAGATACTACTGCATTAAGATTTCTTTCCCCTGAGCTTGCTTTGTCTTGTATCCAAGCAAGATGGATATGAATGTTCTTATAGCATATCACATATTGTTATTAACTACAGAAGTAGTCCTAGATGTCAAATGCTCATTATGGCTTCAGTTCAGTAAAGCACAGAAGCACCTGCAAAATTTGAAGCCTGGGGAGTAATCATAGGTTATTGGTTTGGAGCAAGGGGGTTTGAGGGATGGAAAGTGAAAGTGGGCTTTAATTACTTAAGCAGTGATAAAAGTATTTGTGGGGGGAGGAGGTGGGGTCACCTTTGGTTTTGGTATTTTTGCAGATCAGGTGTTGTTTTATCACCAAATAACATTCTAGTTTGCTTCCTACATGGACTTGCAGTTTCAGCTTGGTTTGGTATCATATTCTGATCTTAAATCAGGGCAGGGTGGGAGACTGCCAAGTTCCACTCCAGATCTGCTTTCCAGGGCCGTAGGAAACAGTTTGGCGTTCTTCTAATCCCCAAGTATATAAAAGAGAACTCACATCTAGAAAGTAAAGAACTAGTCATATTTTTCCTAGTAATTCTTTTATTTTGTTTTAATTGGCCTTTCTAACACGGGGTTTTTAATCTTATCTTGTCTGGTTTTTACCTCTTCTTGAAAAATAATTTGTATATATTGTTTGGAATTTTTTCTTTCCCCATAATTTTGTACTGTTTTCCCTCCTTTTAATCACAATGTTTTTCAAGATCATTCCCCCTAAGAATAACTGGGAAAAGGGGACCTTGGAAAACATAAATAAATGAAACAACATTTTTTTTTAAGCCTCCAGAAGTAGAAAAAGGATATGGAAGAATTGAGAAAAGTACTGAAAGCAGGGTAAAACAAAAATTAAAAGCAACTTGCTTATCTCTGTGAAATGAAAACTGATTGAGAATTCCACAAGAAAAAAATGTATTCTCAAACATTTCTTACAGAGCAATATCTATTTATAAACAGATACATATTTTGCTCGAGAAATAAGTGCTCCCTATATTATTTTTACTGTCGTTACCATCATTATTATTACATGCACAACTGAATCACGCTCATGGACCAAGCCAGACTAGGTTAATGCCTGTGCAAATCATGCACATGCAGTGATAGGACCAATGAGTTTTTCATATTAATAGCACTTAATTACCATCTTCTAAACACAAAGCCTGAATGACAGATGAGCAAGTCTTTAGGAATAACACTGATTATATTTCAGATAGACAAGGAGTTGATCTAATGACCCCAGATCCATAGCTTCGTTTCCTTCCCACATTCCCCTTCCTGGAGAAATCACACATGGCTGAATGAGGGCTTGGTAGGGTGTGGATGCTCTTCTCTGAATGAATGCATCTGTATTTGGTTTCAGACAAGGAGGTTTTAATCTTCTGCACGTTGGATACAGACAATTACAACTTCTTTGGGTGATTGTCAGGATTTCCTGCTTTGGAGAAGCAAATCCAAATATGTTGCACAGGATGCCTCCGACTGGCTCGCTCTGCCCTGTGCCAACACTGATGAAATGGTCCCAGTGGAAGCGTTAATGTAGGAACCTCAATCTCTATGCTTTTCAAAGGAGGCTGATTTCTGTGCTCTCTTCAAATCAGTTGTGACTGTCAGTTAATTACCTAGCTAATTTTCGCACCTACATGCATGGGTGCTTGATGAAGCTTTGCAATGTTAAGAAAGATTCAGGAGTTCAGCCCTGGAATAAACATCTAAGAGCTGACGTGTAGCCTTTAGATATGCAAAACAGGGACCACAAACTCTGCAGGAAGAAGTTTCTCCCAGCATTTTCAGAACTGACATTTGTGGTGGATGACTGAACCACAGAGGATGGGAGAGAGCCTAAGAGAACTTCAAATTCTCCCCCTGCTTGCTAATGTTCCCTACTGCCCATCAGACCTGTGTGCACTTACCCAGTTCTCCGAGACCTCAGCAATGAAAAAATCATCATCCTCCCCATGCAATTGTTTTCACTGCATAAATACCTAACTAAATACCTAAACATAAATACCTAAAGTTAGAAAGCTTTCTTAGTGTCTAACGTAAATACCTCCTGCTACAATTTTAGCCCACTACCTCTTGTCTTTTTCACAATGAACAGGCAGAGAAATTTTCTCCCTTCATAGCCTGCCTTTGGCTATCTCTTCCTTAGGCTAATCACACTCAGATTCTTTCAACTTTCCTGGCAACAGCTTTCAAGTTTTCAGTGCTTTCTAGGCTCTCAACATCTGCACCACCTGAAATATGGTGACCGGTTTTAAGTCCTGGCATCCCGGTGAAGCTTTACTGAGTCCCAAGAATGGTTATGTCAAACAGCCTGCAAGAAACCTTCTTAGTCTATATCCTGGAATGAGATCTGCATTATTTGCATGGTCTGAAACTACTTTATTTATATCCTCTCTACTCCCACTCTTCTTTTCCCTAGAAATACTACATGGCTAACTTTTTTGTCCTTTAAGTTTGCACTGCAGATTTTTCCTGTCAGGCAGAGCACCTTACACCCACTTCATTGAATGGCATGCTATTTCCTTTTCCAGATCATGTCTCCATCTTGGTTCTCTAGCACATTTGCAATCTCTTCTCATTCAACATTAGCCACAGCTTAATAGTCATATTTTTATTCCATCACCCAAACTGTTAAGAATGTGAATATTTTCAGGACAGTGGCTTGTGGGATCCCTTTTAATAGACCCTTCCAGTTTAACTACAGATGGCTGTTCTCCCTGTATGGTTTTCCAGTCTTTTTTTCATTCACAATACAATACTCTCACCTAGACCACTCTTTCCTAGCCTGTTTACCCATGCTGTTCTCAAGCTCTCTTTGAGTGAGCTAAGGGAACCTAACCCACTGTTCACCCATCTCATTTAAGAGTAAGCAATCCTGCCTACTCAAACTGATCTTTAAATTTTCAGTGTCATCACAAAATGGAGGTGGCTTCCAATACTAGCTTTTTAAATGCTCTAGCTGTTAATTAGTCACTGGTGTTAATATCATTGTTATTGTTATTAAAGGTAATGCCAACAAGATAAGTTCCACCGGGGGAGTAGGTGATTTAACATGTACTAGCCAGCAAGCACCTGTGGTTCATTGACTTCCAGTTCTCACAGCTAAATATACACCATCACCTCTGCTGAGGATTTTTATAAAGAATGTTCTTGCTTGAAACAGGTTGACCCAGCCTGGCTTTTAGTACTCTGATTTAAATGTTAAGGCCAATTTTAGATTATTAACATTCTGTCTACATTTCACATTTATCTCTCCTACCTAAAATATCAGGAAATACTCTAATTGGACCCAGTCTTTATAACTTCTATTGTTATAGTCTCTTTCCTTCTGTCTCTTTCTTTCTCTGTCTTTACACAAAGCAAAGGAAAATTAGCAGATTTCCCAGGAACAGTCCAATTAATAGTGATGGATTCTGTTACCTCCACTCACAATGAAAAGTCTTTCACATTTCTTAAGTGTCTGAATGCACCTTGAACAGGACAGAGGTATGTACTAGTCCCAGCACTGTGACAGAGTACCCCAGGCAGGTCATTTCAAAAGCAGGTTCTCCTTTCATCTGCTTTGTCTCTCTGTGTTATCTCTCCCCCTGTGTTTGTACAGCATCTTTTACGATGAGTCCCAGTTTGGCTCAGGATAGAAGTGAAAATGATAAACAGTAGGAGAAGGAGATAAAATAGAGTTGCCTGCAATTTAGTAAAGGTGGTGCAACAAAACTCCAGGTTACTGATGGATGTGCAACTCTTCCCTTTCCAAATTGGTGTCCCTGGGAAATCCATCCCTTTTCACCAGATCTAGATCCTCCTGCCTGGGTTCAATCCGTGTAACCTGACACTTGGCTGAGCATTATAAGAAGCCTAGCTATATTCTGCAACCATCATAAAAATTAGACTCCTCTGTAGGACAGTCACGAGCCCACATGGGTTCTCTGTGGTTGCCTGCTTCTCCCATTGAGTACAGACATGGGGGTGATCTCATTCTTATGTTAAATACTGAAAGATAAATCAAATAAATCTAGATTATTTTCTTTTGTTTGCTGCCTGTCCAGATTGGGGGTGTAACCAGTGGAAAGAAAATAAACTGAATGCTCCAATAATCTCTTCTGAATAGCAAGTTCATCTGAGATTACCTGGCTGTGTCACCACCTAATGTCAGTTGAAAACAAAGGCAATGGGGATGCAGGGAATTAGATGTGACACAGAGAGGTGATCTGGAGGAACACTGCTTCCTGGCATGCTCTGTGTTGCAGTCCCAGCAGCTACTGCCAACCTGGCAACATGTGCTGGTTGCTTCCTTAATCCCAGCTCTCAGACTCCCATGAATAATTGGGACTTTAACTATTGTTTTTTAAAGCAGTGTTCTAGTCTGACGATGGTGCTGAGTGGCAGGGAACAGCTCATTCACAATTTCAGAATACTTGTCAATACCATCAGTTTGAGGAGTGGTTCAATGCCCAAACTCCCCATCAAGACAATGTGTTGCAATAGCAGCAGTCAGAAAAAAGGCCTCTAAAAAGCAAGTATAAACATCTTTCACTTGCCGTTTCACCCCTGCTTTGATCACACATAGATTCTTTTTGTCCCTATGGAAAGCCCATAAATACCAGGCATTCATTTCTCCAAGGATTTACTCAGGATAACTCAGGGATATCCAGTTACTTCTATTCCATTCCAATATTTTATTTTCTCCTTTCTTTTCTTTTTTCAGATTATAGTTTTCCTCTGAACATGAGTATTTTGGGAAATCATTAAATTTTGCTAAGTTACTGCCATTAGTTTGACAAAACTCTTATTACCCTCCCCTCCTAACCCCCCGCTCCTGTAGACCACTGTAATTATGTTGGGTTTATAGTTTTGACTTTATTAATTGAAGAAGTGTGATAAAATTACCTCTGCCCCACTGGGGTCCCATTGTTTGCCTCATGGAGATTTTATTCAGCTGGTGAATGATGGCAATTAACTTGTGTCCTAATTATTAAATGATTCACTGATATAATTATGTGTTTTATGTCAAGCTACTGATAAACTGATAATTAATAATGCTGCTTAGACAGATAAATCACTTTTTCCAAAAGAGTTGTTTGCTACATTTGTACTTTTGGTCATAATTAATATTCCATTGGATTTTTATGTACTCTGTGAGGACTGTTGATTTGAAAAGGACTGTAGGTTTGCTGAGGGTTATCATGCTCTCTGCAGAAAGCAGACTTCTCTAGCCTTCAGAGGGTTGCACTTGGACACCAGCATCCAAATCTTGATGCTACCCCTGAAGGGAACACCCTGGATGAGTCCCCCTGCAGGGAAGATTCCCCCTAAAATGGGGATCCTTTAGGGCAGCTCGAGCTGAGCACCCAGCACTAGCAGGCAGAAGACTCCTCAGCCTCTTGGCCACTTCCTTGCCCAAATTCAGTCCCTGTGACTCAGAAAGTCAGGAGGTTGGCAGTGGGTTGGGAACGTGCTTCCCAGAGGCCTGTAGTCCCCTTTTATGACATTACTGGTACCACAGAGGGCAGCTGCCTTCACCTGCCCTTACAAAGCCTCCAGGACTGAAGTCACCACCTTATTCCCCAACATACCTTGAAACAACACCTGTGGAGCTGGGAAGGTGGATTCTTTCTCCCTTCTTGTGCACCTGCACATAGAGAAGCAATGTCCAACCCAAAACATTATTCATGACTCAAGCCATCATCTTTAGCAGCCCACAGTAATGTCTGAAAATCAAGGCAGTCAAGCCATCCCTTCAGATCCTGAGTCAGTTGTACCTCATACCGCTGCACCAGCTGTTTATCACAAAAAGCTTTCGGTCAAGTTAATTCAAGATGTGTCTTGATGTACTGTCTTTTAAAACCAGAAATATAACTATAAGGAAAATCATTCTGGCAAGTGTATAATGCTGTGTTAAAATGCATTACCTTAAATCATATCCTCTTACACACAGCACTGCAATGTTTGAATACATTAAATTTCTATAGCCTCAGTTTGGTAGCCTTCACTTCAGAGACTGAATATTGCACACATTTCCCTGCTAATTCTCTTAACAGGCCATATTTGTGATTGTGGCTTGTACCCACATGGGACTTAGAGACACCCCAAGCCACTTAAAATCAAAAAAGAAACCATAATATTTACCCTGTTCCTGTGCAAGATGTAAAACCTCAATAGCCAACACAAAGATGTGCATCTCTTTCCTAAAACAGCAGGGAGCAGACGTCAAAGAACTTGCCCAAAGACAAAAGGAGGATCTGTGGCAGAAAGAGAAATCAGCTAAACTCTCCCGGGCAATATGCCCGTGCTTTCCCCACATGAGAAGCGTTGCTGCAAATGCTTTTAGTCTCTTGTATTTGGGGATTAGTTTTCTTATTACTCCTGTGAGAGGTCTTTTATAAGGATAAAGAAGACAGAATGACATTGAAAAGTTTGCCACCTAGGTGAATAAAATTGTTTAAATTTGATGAGTATATTCAGACCCTTATTTGAACGTTTGAATGGCCTCCTCTTTCAGATTTATGGCATGGCAAGGACAGACAGACAGAAACACAGACTGAAGAATGAAACAAAGAAGCAGTGATACATAACTTATCACAGTCAAATTTCCAGATGTTTCTTGAAATTTGACACACAGATGGTTTTTTTCTGGAAAAACATGATGGTCTGCAAACACCTTTCCCAGCCTATGAAATCTGTTGCAAAAGGGAAATGTTTCCCATTCCAGTTTTGGATGAAAATTTGACATTTCCAAACATCTACATATGGAAATTCAGGGAAGAAATCTATAAATGGATTCATATCTCTACAATGAATGGATTAATTTTCAGCATTTTGGCTTTGAAAATATTTTTCAGCTCAGAAAATGCACAAATGGAATACTTTCACCATTTCAAAACATTTTCTCTAAAATATTTCAAGGGGGTATAATTACTAAAAACCCCTACCATCTTCAGAAAAAGCAAAATGTTTGTGTGGAAAACAAAATCATGGCTCCCTGAAAAAAACTCCCCTCCAACTCTGTTGAAGGCCAAGACTGAAAACACTTAGAAATGAATAGGGCAGCCAGCACTGATGGGAGCAAAGAGGTTGCCCTCAGAGATGCACAACGAGCTCTTTCCTTTTTAAATGAATTTCTGATACAAATTGAAATGTTTGACCCGATTAAGTTCCTTCTGCTCGACACCTCCCAGCGGTACTGCGAGCTGGGGGACTGTGAAAGATGGATGGTGTTCACCAAAGTGAACAAAGGCTCTTCCGCTTAGGCAGAGCTCCTAATCCTATGGGCTGATGGTTTCTGAGACCTTCAGATCATATGACGGTAGTTGGGCAACTGTGCTAACAGTGAGAGTTGTACAATCTGGCCCAGAGCAAGATACAGTACATGTTGGTTTTACAATGTGATTGACTTAATGCTGCCACAGGAACCTTAATACCTTCATTTTTTTGCATTTCTTGGCTGTTTTTAATGTTAACTGTGCAATCTTAATGGAACTGTAATGAACTCCTTTGCTAGACTGCATTTGCAATGCTGTGCTACTAAATCTTTATTTCACACCTTATTACAGCCCTTACTGCATGAGGCTGCCCAAAGTCATCAAGCACAAAGTGGTATTACTCTTCAGACAGTGCAGCTTAGCAAAAATAGCCTAAAGAGTAGGGTTGATGGTGAGTGCCTTAAAATACCTGCCTTAGACCCAAAAACCACCCCCCTGCCTCATTGTCATACCTACTGACATTTCCAAAAGGCTAATAGTTATAAAATGCATTTCCAAGCAAAGTGTGAAATTTTTGTTGTCCCCTCTGGCAGGTGCTTCTATCAGACACCATCACCACAAAAGCCCAGTAGTTTTTTGTCTTTCTTGATCAGCATTTGCAGGCAACTCATGGAGCCAAACCAACCCTCTCCAGGTCCCCTTCTGCATCCACATGTCTCTCCAGGCCTGAGTACAGTGGCAATAATCTGGATTGTGGAGATAGGAGTGCTAAGCTGGCTACAAACTCAAAAGTGTAATGAGAAGACCAGCAAGTCTGGACAAGTCTTGTCCTCCATCTCTGGCTGCACAGTCCTGCCCCTCACCCTGTGCTACCACTGGTACTCACAGATGTGGCTGTGCAGTGGGATGATTAAAGGAGTTGATGGAAAACTAAGGAGAAAGAAAAAAAAGTGTTCTGCTCTTGGCTGGTAACTGCCCATTCACATAAGTATCAGTGATAGCTAAAGCAGGAGGAGGCTGGACCATATATCCAAGACAAAGGAGAGCACTTGGGTACAACACCTTGGGTGTAGGCAGGGGTCAGCAGCCATGGCACTTCAGTACAAAGGTACCCTGCCTCTAGAATTACCATAAACTCTTCAGTTTTAGGGGCTTTAAAGGGAGGAATGGTGCTTAGAACTTACTGGAGCCCTTATTATTAAGCCTAGACCTCTGTGGAGTGTTATTTTAAAAGTACTCCCTCCCAGACAGGCTGCTTTAGTAAACGCCTACAGAGATCAGTGCTACTGCTTCTGTCTGATGAAAAGAACTGCTTGGGTCAAATTATCTCCCACTAGATGCAGTGAGCATTTCTAAAAAGCATCAGGGCTGGATTTCCCACATCAATAATCAATACACAGCTTTGGGTACAGATTCCTATAAAATTGCATGAGACAATTTATGCTCTCATTGTTATGTTTCCCCTCTCTCCTCACCAAATATGAATGCTACATATATCATATTCAGGCATGAAATATTTGCAATTAGAAATTCTGAGTTTCCAAGTGCCTGAGATACCTCAGGGAACCCTACAGAAGGAATCTGGCTGGCACTGGGACTGTGGCAGCACAGGACTAACCCCATGGAAGAACTTAGAAGTTGCCAAGGCAGAACATAGAGCTGCAGGGAATTGACAGAGGATGGCATTTCACATTCATTAGCACTGTGTCATAAATATGGTAATTTCTGACCTGCCTCCCTTTTGCCCCTTGGGATGGTAAAGTGTGAATGAAAAGCAACTCTCATGTTCGATTAAAATTTTAAAGAGATACCATTGGGTATTGCTGGTGCAAAAATGAAGTTTTAGTTAAAAAGTAAAAAACATGAAGGAAAAAATAAATCAAAAAATCTGTCATAAGGATAGAAATGTGCTCTCCATTCATTTAAGTATTTGGAAGAGAGCAGATTCAACATTGGTTTTTATGTTATTCTTCTTTTCACAACTGAATCTTTTGTAAGATGTAGATCCAAATACAACTCAGTGCAGGTAAAATTGAGTTTTGAAAAATGAAAGTAGTCTCGAAACAGAAATGTTGAACCTGATATTGAGGGAGAACCAGCCAGTATTCTAGGCAAGTTCTATTTTTTCAGTGTAGAAATGAGCCCAAGTAGATTTTGGATATTTTCTACTTTTTTTCT
Organism: Pandion haliaetus; assembly: GCA_013401275.1. Classification (NCBI taxonomy): domain Eukaryota; kingdom Metazoa; phylum Chordata; class Aves; order Accipitriformes; family Pandionidae; genus Pandion; species Pandion haliaetus. The sequence goes on from VYZV01016381.1 coordinate 46,474, forward strand.
GGGATTTCTGTATATCCAGCCAGCACAACGGTTTTAATAGATCTGATCCACCTTTAGAAAAATCTTGGCAGGCTCATAATATCTTTGCAAATCTGCTGTACCCTAGATCTGTAATAAGTACCATGCTGTTGGGAAATGCTAAACATACTACATTCATGCTGTCTAGCTATTCAGTTCACACATAGTAAATCCAGCTGAAAGCTCTGGATAGATTGCACATGCTCCAGATAGCCAGGACAAAATTATGGAAATTATCCAGTAGCATGTCCAATTTAGAATTAGAGATTCTAGCAACCTATGACAGAGGTTATTTGTGATTTTTGGCATTTCTGACCAGGAAGTCACTGCCATTTATCAGAAAGAAAAAGGAAGATGTAAACAAAAGCTTGAAAAGCTACGGAAAATTTTTTTAAAAGCCACAAACATACATTTCTTCTTGAAATATAATCTGATTTTTAAGTCAGTAATGATCTTTTACTACTTTGAGTTGGCAAAGCCCTGCCTCCTTTCCCCCAATTTGATGCAGTTTGCATGGCTCTTTTACAGGCAAGTGTTAGCTTTAAAGTATTTTTAAAACTGCAGAAAGTCTTGGATTTTTAGTGTCTAAAAAAAATATCTCTGGTGATGGATGAGTGGGCCACCCACAGGTGAAGAGATCAAAGATCCATGATAATTGCAATTTAGCAACAAAGGACAAAACAGAGGGACAGGTAACTTTGTGAAATGAGAATAAAGGGAAACTTATAAAGGAGCTAGTTAATATCTAGTTTCCTAGGTTTCTAATGAGTCAACTTGGTGCAGAATGATGAATTACCTGCCAGCTTTGACTCTACAGATAGAGCAGCGTCACTCTGAACTGATACTCACTCATGACAGGGAAAAGAGAAAATGGTTCTTCTTAGGAAACAGTTTATTGCCACTTCTAAAAGCAGCGTTGCTGTGGTTATAAACCTGGGAAAGCTGATTTGCATTTCACTATAGCAAAGACAACTCTCCTTTTCAAGCTTTGGAACAGTGACAAAGCAGTGACTTTATACTGACACATCAGGAGACTAATGCAAGACATCTCCATTACTGGTTCTGGAAAGGGCCTCAACAGGACGGTACCCTGAGGGGAGAGTGGATTTGGACATGAAGCGATGCTATGTTGTGGCATGACGCAGCCCATGCGAATCTCCGCAACGTGTTTTTTCTCATGCATTGATACCAAGCCCAAACTTTCCATGTTGCTTGATGCTTCTTAAAGGCAAAAGCTATGATGAGGAGGTGTCTGGGCAATTACTTAGGAAAATCACATCCTCAGAGACTTGCTCCCAGTCACCCATTAGAGTTAGTGGCCCAAATATGACTTCAAGCACGTTTCCAGTCATCCAACTTCACAAGGCAGTAACAAAACCCATCTACATGTTGCTATTCCAAAACTTCAGCTTTGATATGGCAGAGCCAGATTCTAGTCTTGTTGGTACAAGTATCACAAATATTACTCTGCTTTCAAAGTGCTCATAGTCTGGCCCTTCACTCTTATTTCTCCCTACATCCCTTAACCTTGTACTCATTTTTTCAGTTGAATGCCTTCAGGGTAATTGCTTCAGCCTCTTTTTTTTAATTATTTTTTTTCTCCAGCATTCCTCTAATGACCTAGTCAGAGGAAGAGCGAAGGCTAAAATATTTATGTATGCAGATGAAACTGTTCTTCTAGTTGCTGTTAATGATGTTTGCTTCCATTTCTAATACCCTTTCTCCCAAAATAATGTATATGATCACCAGGCTTAATAATATTCATCTCTCTCAATCTTAATAAAACTCTACTAGGCTCTCTGTCTGCTAACACATCTAATCCTTCTAATACCTTTAATGCACCAGACCCTATCTGTTCAACCTGGGTGTGAGCAGATTCTGGTTTTGGACTTATGTGTGTCTCTGATAAATCTACTCTCTAGATACTTAAAAATACTCCCCTCCCTTAGTAAACATACGGGTGATTAGACTGCAAATATAATTAAGTTGTTCCCAGCAGCTGGCGTGGGGCAAAAGGCAGAGATGTGGATATCTGGATGAGCCCACTTATTATTTTGATTTGATCTGATCAGGAACTTGCCCACATACATTAGGAAGCAATGTCTGTCTCCCACGATTTTGCTTGGGCTAATTATGCTCTTAGGCTTCGTTAGGCCACTTGAAGTCAAAGGTTTAGCAATTTGCCTCTCTTCCCTACAAAACAACCTGGAGAGACACTGGAATCATCCAAAGGTTTTTCTTCCTGTTGGGTCTATGGTTGGAGGAAGTTCAAACTCTCACAAAATAAAATCTTTCTGAACACAGAAGGATTCAGTGAGTACTACTTTTCATGGTGTCTTTCACAGATATTGAAACATTCAATCTTAATATATGGCACCTGTGAGCTGTGTGGTACCAGCCTAGCCTATAAAGGCTAGGAGTCTGCAGATGTGTTTTACAGCAGGGCATGGCTGGCAGTCATGGGATACCAGAGAAGGCGTCATAGCTCCTCTTTTTTGTAATTTCATCATGTAGACTCAGAAACCAGCACAATTAAATTTGCCACATGAGGAGAAAGTTTTATGACATTACAGCTGATCCTGCTTTGAGCAGGAGGTTGGACTAGATGACCTACTGAGGTCCTTTCCACCTTGAAATATCCTTTAACACTAAAGCCAATATCTTTATATTTGGAGAGGAAAAGAAAGGGAAAGGGATTAACTAATGACTTTTGAGTACTTATATTTTGACAATTCTGGAATCTTTTCTTAATTTTTAAATATGTATTTTTATACTATATTCATACATAGACACACACATATGCAGGACATCTGATCAGTGCTGTCACAGCAAACAGCTAGGATAAACTGGGTCAAGTGCTCAAGCATAATGGCACATGAGGGGAAAAAGAAGAAAAATTGAAACTGCTGTGAATGCGAAGTTGTGGCAAAGCAATTGGGATTCTTGTCTTGCAAGTGAAAAGCGGCAAGATAATGAGAGGAGGCTGGAAGAAATTAGGAAAGAGGTTGCAACAGACAGAGATCAAAGCTTATTTTGTGCCCACCTGTTCTGGGGTACCATAAATGTCTCTGTGTAACTGAGGTGTTAACATGGCTGCTTAAGCATATTAGTGTTCCAGAACTATTTTCAAGCATAATTGTAGCTTCTCTTCTACCAAAAAATTCTGCCCAAAACAGGTCATCCCTCCCTTTTCTGAGTACAGGAAAGCCTGTCCTGGACAGGTACTTGTGAATTCATGGCTTTGGAAGTGAAGCAAAACTTACTGTTACCTCTTGAGAATTCATTCTACTTGCCTGGCTTTGTGATCTACACTCAGGCTTGCCAAGGACCTTTCTTTTGATGTTAAGGGAGTTTGTAAGCGTTTTGTTTCCCTTACCTTTGTTTAGACTGACAGGGAATATAAAGTGGCTTTAAGTGCAGAATGGCTGCAAGATCATCTCCATTTTTATATCAGGCATATTTTTCCATAGCTCTGTGAATTGGTTTTGCCCACATCCAGCTCAATCAGGGTACTGGCCAGGAGGCTGTATTGTGTCCACTTTTGTCAATTTTGTATTCAACAGGCACAAAAAGAAACCAAGTTTTAATGATCCAACCCAAATTGATAATACCTGTTTCTTTGTCTCACACAAGCTCTATGTATGTTTGAAATCTGGGCAGTTTTCACCTAAAAATGCAGAACAGACTGAGACTCATGGAGGAGAACTGACTAGAAAGCAGTACTTCACCTGTGGGTTGCTTGGGACAGTGTAACTCGCAGCCTGGAAGGCTTTTTAAATTAAAACCCATTTTCTGAAAACTGGCTTTGCATTCTGGGTATTATATAAATGAATTGGGCATCTGATAACTTGCTCAGGTCTGAGGCTGTGAAGTGATGAGTGTGGAAACACTAGTGAGAAAAGAATAAATCCAATATCACACTAGCCTGGTCCCAGCTTCCCAGAGGTTACAGAAGAGTCAAATTCATCCCTCTTTCCCTTGTGTCTAACACTGGTTTATTAAAAAGAGTTAAAATCAGTGCCTTTTACCCACTCCAAGAAGGAACGCTCGTGTTAGTCCTTAATTAAGAGGCTCCCTATAGTTACAATAATCACAATCGTTTTAGTAGGCAGCCTAGTTGGAATAAAACAGTTCCTGAGCAACAAGGTACAGGCGATACTGAAGCAAGAACATGCAGTAAATTTGGGAGAACTGATAGCTTCTGGAGGGGGTGGAGTCAGGTATTTTGAGTGGAACCTCTTTGTCATAGTAATATGAGCTTAAATGAATTTATTTGTGCAGTCCTGACATTATAGTTGTTGTAGTACAGATTGGATAGGAACAACACCATCTCCAGATTAATTTTTTTTTTCTTTTGGCCATCTATTAAGCTGTAAACCCTAAACATTTTAATAAAAATACAGAAGTACAAAACAAAACTCTGTGTGGTTCATATTTTATTCAATAACATTGCTGAATAAGAGACATCCCCTTTAGGGAAAAAAAAAATGCGACTTCCATTTCATACTGTACTTATTTCTCTAATGTTTCTGAAATGATTATTTGCCAAGAAGCATATTATGGGACCATCATTTTTCCTTCTACTTCACAGCACAAAGACTGTTTCTGCTTCTCAGCAATAAGAGAACTGCTGCCTCTTCCCACCTTTTCTTTTTCTTTTTTTTTTTTTTTTTGTGTGTGTGTGCTGGTAAATTCAACCTGCATTATAAACAGCAATTCTACATGCCAAGCAAGATGCTCTGCAACCTTAGCATTGTGCTCTTTCAGAACAGCATCCCCAGAGGAGTGACTTTACGGGTTATTAGTAACATCCACAGAAATGGCAACAGATATCCCTGTCCCATCCTTCCTATGTATTATTCATAAGGCTGTAGATTTGTCATGATAATTTATTGGGTAAATCACAGACTCCTCTCATTGGGACATATTCTGTGGACCTCGAGGAGAATAATAGCAAGTTGTGGACATTGCACAATATGTATTAAAGTTTTAGTGCCACCCCAAGGTGCAGGGAATAAATACGCACTGGAGTTTCTCTCCTTAAAGACAACCCAATAAGAATGAGAAGACACTCTGCATGTCAGGAAGAATTTATTCTGATTTTGTAATGTGAATATTCAGCTGGTGGAAACCAAACTGAAAACCATGGAGGCATCAGAAGAACTAGTAGGTGATAACTTTCCTTTACTGCTAGACTGGGGTATAACTGAATCATGGTAGGGAAATGCATCAGATCCCATTTTCAATTCACCAAATCATCAAGAATTGATTTTTCCAAAGACTGCTGTACCTTTGAACTGAGAATCTAAATCCCTTGTGCTCTCTTGAACTTCCTTGGCTACATTAAATTGAAATATAAGTTAAAAACTTCAACAGTTCAGAAAATTACAACTGGATAGTATACATATTTTTATCTCAAAAATAAGAAAACAGAAAGAAAACAGTTTGCAAAAAGAAAAGGAAACCATACATATAGATATGGAACGTACCTACATATGAATTTGAGTGACATTATGAAATTAATACACCTCCAGTGCTTTCGGGTCTTGGACCCTAACTCATTTACACTTGTTTTGTGTCCTGTGACTTTAGACACAGTAACTGAATGATGTGAATGCATCAGTTCTCTGTCCATCTCTTAGATGCAATTTCAGTCACTTGTTGGAAGGGGCACAGAGAAGAAGAGTAGAAGATACACAGATACTCAGAGGTTTGGAGTAGCTTCTTCAGGAAGTAAAATTAATAACCTAGGACTCTTCAGCCTGGGAAAAGATGACTTAGGAGATGGAGCAGAGGTCTATAAAATCACAAGTGGCAGAGACAAGACAAATAGCAAATAAGGTATTTGGTATTTCCCAGCACATGACAACCAAGGAACCAATCAGGCAGCAGTTTCAGAGCAAACAGAAGAAAGAGCTCTCTCAGTCAGTACATATTTGCAGTGTGAATATCTTTGAGGTGAAAATGTAAATAGAGTAAAAAAGAAATCAGACAAATTCAGGGAAGAGAGGCCCATCAGGAGCTATTGATCCTGATGATCACCTGAATTCCTCAGCTCAAGAAGTTTTATAGTGCACTTTTGTGGATGCTGAATAGCTGTATCAGAGGAAGGCATATGTATTCCAGTACAAGAATTAACAAGCTTCAAATTAAACTAGAAGGAGGCAAGGTCAAAACAAGTGTGTAGTTCTTCTAGGAGTATGTTATCAGGCTGTGAAACTTAGGGTGTTAGAGATGCAAACAATTAATTGAGTTCAAGGGGAGACCAGAAAAAACTAATGAAACGCAAGTTGATTGAGGTTTAACATTAGGAAGTCACTTATCCATAAATGCTGGAATAATATTCAATGTAATTGTCCTACAAACTTCCTCTGTTCTTACTCACTGCTGCTACCACCACTACTGAAGGCAGACCCTGTAGGATTTGACCCCACACAGCTGCTTAGATGCTAGGAGCAGCTGTGGGTCTGCAGTGCAGTGAATGGGGGGGTGGGGGGTGGGGTTGCTGGATTATGTACTGAAAGGATTTAAGTGGAGTTGAATTCAGTTCTCAACCCACCAAAGTCTACATGCACATCTGCCCTGTAAGTCAGTTCTTTGTGTACAGGATGAAACTGCACATTGCTCCTGAGCATCGAGAAACCCTTCAATGAAATGAGGTACAGAGCTGCTGCAAAGCTCATTGCCATAAACATAAAATGATAGATAGGGTAGCTTTTAGGAATCAAATACATCATAAAGGCAAGTAATTAAGAGGATATATTCTATATACAGCTTAGGATAAGATCCATAAAAATATTTGGCTTCCTAACTCTCATTGACATCAATAGTCAGGATCCTAAATACCTCTGTACATAACAGCCTGGCAGCGCTGGTAAAGAAAAAAAATCTAGATAAACAACTGGAAGGGTAGGAACAAAAAATAATCAAAAATATCAATATTAAGTACAGCAACCCAGGAGTTTCCTAATCAGTGGGGGTTTTACTGTGCTATTTATCTAGGAGTTACTTTGGCTACACTTGTCTGCAGCAGATGATATGGCTCCATCTCTGTAGCATGCTGTGGCCAACCAGGAGGAAAAGGAAGTGGTCTGGTAAATGGCAAAAGCAGTAAATATACCTGTCTGGGAATGATCAATCCTGTTTTGTCAGACTTGGGCAGATCCTACTAAGTGATGATTTCATTGTGCTGCTCAGCAGTGACTACTCCAGGAACAGAAAGCTCAAGGCTGACAATGATCTGATTCTCCTCCCCACACAACCTCTCCAAAAACTGAGACAGTGAAACACAGAGGTCACTAAATATTTGTTACACAACACTGCTACTGAGAAATAAGAAGAGCAAAAGGAAACAGGGAGACAGACGTTCTTGCATCTGTGGTCAGGCTGCCATCCTGGGCTTTGCTGGGAAAATGGACCAGAGCAGATCCCCTGGGGTTAGCCATCACAAGTCATGGAGTTGGCTGTGGTTTCCCACACAGCCCTGCTTTGCTTGGTTCTACTCCACATTGTGGGCATCTTAACTTCTGCCAAATCCCAGCCTGAGAATCTACCAACCCTTCCAGAACAGATTGTCCCACAGATGGTTTTTGCTGCCCCAGATCAATGACCTGGCACTCATCAGCTTTTCCAATAACAGGGTTTTCTCCTCAGATTCTTCACGCAGGGAGGGATATTGCAGGAGGTGTTTGGCCCATAGCAGTATAGCGCAAACCCCAAACAAGCTTCTCTGTGGGAATAAACCTGAATGCATTCCCTGGCTGGGAAGCAGATACTATCTTTTACATTCACAAGGCCTACATATTCACCAGGGAGGTCTTTGTCCTTAAGCTGAGAAATTATTCGGATTCCAAATATTTGGAAATTAAACTACACCACGAAGGCAGGAGTTAGCCCACTAACTTGCAGATGGTGTCATATCCCCACTAGTTCCTGCTCACAAAAAATTGAAGCATTCTTTTTTTTTTTTTAATACCTGCGAGCTCAGACATAACTAAGACAAAAGTGCAGAAGATTATAACCTTACACTGAAGTATCATAACCTTAAATATTCCTTCTAAGTTTTAGCATTCTTTAGCATTTTTCTCATTCTCACATTAAGATGCTCTTGTGAAAACTGAAACACCTTCTGGTTTCCCAGATAGTCCTTGCCTCACTTGTGAAGCACAGTATCTTTCCAATACTTTTGTGTTTGCAAGGGAAGCGAGTATATTTTTAAGGCACATCTGACATCTATAGAGGGAAGAATGTTAGTTCTGCAGTTCATTAATCCAAACAGCAGCTTTTCTGTGCACAAAAGGTTTTGTGGGTTTTTTTTTTTCCCCTAGCCAAATTGCCATGCCCTGTATATATGTTCAGGTGTAAAATCTGTGAAAAGTAATTATTTTCCAAGAGTGTTATCAGGGCTCAGGCACTCTCCTCAGCGCATAAATCTGAGGCAGCCACACATCTCTCCAAACCTGAGGAGGCTGCTTGAAGAAATATAAAACCTCTGAATTTCCCTTTTCTTATTTAAACACCTGTGATTTCCTCACAGAGGCAGTGAGTGCTGAAGTCCCATGTAAATGGTTTGTAATGCAGTTCTGAATCAAGCCCTTAAGGATTATTAAAATAATCCATCTTAATTATAGTGAAAACCTGTTACTGGCCTTACATAGTAATTCTTCATTTATCATTTCCATTTAGGCCTTCCTGTCATGCTTCCCTCTCTCCCCTACAGTATTTTTGCCTTATCTGCCTTTGAACAGAATTACCCAACACCTTTGAAAAGTGATAGAATGTTCTTAGGGTGGCAGGATGACCCTGTAATTAAGGCAAAGGTCTAAGGAAAACAATGTTTTAGGTTTTCTTCCTAGTTTTGCCTTCGGCCAAGGGTTCCTGCTTTATAAGCAACTTCCTGGTCACCCTTGCAGTCCCTGCCAAGATCAGAGATGAATGAAATGAAAGATCATAAAGGCTCATCTGTGCCCCAGTCTAAATACTTTTATCTATCTGCCCTACCATTTACATTACCTGTGCTATCAGTGCTAATAAACTATGGCTTCCTCAAAGGGAGGATGTGTCTCTTAAAGCCTGGTTAATGCAATGAGATCCTCCAAATGAAAAGCAAATTATTATTCTGTGTTAGAAGAATGATTAGAGGGCTAGGACTGTATTTTGATAAAGGCTTCTGCAGATACACATCCCAAGTGTCTCTGTTGACACCACATTTTTATTTCCATTCATATTTGAGTGAGGTTTTGTGTTCTGTGCAGAATAACTCAGATGCCACTTTGGGTTGTGGTTTTGGGCCTGCCACAGATTCCTTGGGTCATGCTACGCCCAGCACTTGCCACCCAGCTTCAAAATCTGTGCATAAAATGCTAGTTGCCGTGTACCTCCTCCAGGCAACAAGCCTACACACAGAGGCATCCAGCATTTTGCAAACATAGACGGACACCTAAGCAGAAGCATATGCAAACGTTTTGCTCAAGCAGTTTTGAATGCAAAGTCTTTGGCAAGCCATGCTTCTGTTCTCCTGTTTATAAAATGATGGGCAAAATAACTCAGCTGTCCCTCAGAGTCTGAGTCATCACCAATATAAGGTCATGAACAGGGTCTCCTAGATAGGTCTGAATCACTGATGCGTTCAGCTGCCCCTTTACTACTCTGGAGAACTCATAGCTGTTCCCCACCTCTTTTCAAACCTATGTGACTGAAGGAATCCTTTTTCTTTTTCCACTGGCTCAGCCAGAGCACAGCACAATCAAGTGACTTTCTACCAGTCTCCACCTCTGTCATCTCAGAACAGTCTTCTTATCTTTTTATTACCATTTGAGTCCTAAACTCTTGGAAGGACTTCATAGATATCTTTTCTAGCTTTTACCCCTCTATAGCTTCAATAAAAGACTTGCATTTTATCTCCAGTAAGATAGGAGTATAGGCTCAGGCACAGCAGAGCCTCTCCCAGCCAAAAGGTATTTCTTGCTCAGGGACCTCACTGCTGGCGATGCTGAGTGTGCAGCATCAGTCACAGCACATAAAATTTTGGCCATTTCACTCTGTTGGCTTAAGGTGGTCTCTGAGTTGTTCAACAGACATGTGCTACTTAGCTTTAAAAATGAAAAAAAAAAAAAGAAATAAAAATATACAAACTATGAAGGTTTTTTTCAGTTTTACATTTATACAAAATAACAAGCAAGGAATTGTAATGCTGACAGACAGCTCAGCTGACCACAAGGGAATCTGCTTCTTGACAATTCAGGTGACCTCATGAAACACTCATTTCTTCCAGTGAATTGCAACATTTCCATTATTTATATTAATTTCTGTTTTAATTAAAGTTAAGTCATCTATTATCCCTTTATCATGTACAGCAGAGACCTGATGCAAAATGCTTTTTAGGTAAAGGGACTTTTTTCCCCCATGTCCTTTCGAGTTTTTTGGGGGACAGTGTTGATGTGCTGTATTGAAAAAAATAAATAATCTCTATTTTACGTACACAATGCTTGGGAAAATAGGAACACAAAACTAATCCCCTGGGGTTAGCTGAGAATCTTGCTAGACAAAAATGTCTACCTTGCATAAATGCTGGGCATATTACACTCAATATTAGTGTGAAGACTTCAAGCTTAGATGCCTTGCTTCACCTATGTGAGAAAGGGAAACCTAGTCTGTGGCAAACCCAGCTACAGACCAACATTTCCAAGATTAAAATTTAATTGAGTCAATTATTCTTCTCTTGCTCTCCCATGGAAGAAAAGGTTAAGCTAAATTTAAATAAGCCATGTTGATCTCTACATTATTCATTCAGTCACTGATATATCACTGTCTTGATAATTTATGGGTTCTAAAAACTACCTAGATGTTCACCGCCCATTCCAACATTTCGAGGAATCATCAATTAAGGTGTCCCTTGGTTCCAAATTCATTTCAACTGTGATAGATTTGTAGGAATTGATTAAAATTACTATTCAATCATTTTTTCACATGGAGCTCTCTGACCTCACCACATGGTATCAACTTTCCTCTTGTGGTGATGTGGATGTCTCCAAGCTAAAGCTCCTCAAATTAAAAGCCCACTAATAATTCTAGCAGTGATTTAATACTGCTGCACTTGTAAGTCTACCATTTTATGTCAACTTTACATAAAATCTACTTTCTTTAGGAATGTATGACATTTTGCCTTTTGTTTTTAAGTGTATTTTAAGCAGTATTTTCAAAAATGCATTTTGTCCCACTGAAATCACTAGAGCTTCTTTGGAAACCTGAACAGCCTAAATGCAAGGATTCACTAAATCTACATCTAAGAGTCAGAATAAAGTCTAACCATGCTACCTAGGTTGCCTCTGAGTTCAGTGAATAGAAAGTAAGCTCTCATTGGCATCCCACCTACCTTAAGGTGTTTGTAAAGTAAAGGGAGAGAAATTGTCTTCCTGACAGAACTCACATCTCTCCTTTGACCACAAAGGGAACATAGACAGGCAGCTTTGACCAGAAGAGCAGTGCAATGTTGTCGTGGTTTAACCCCAGCCAGCAACTAAGCACCACGCAGCCGCTCACCCACTTCCCCCACACACACACAGTGGGATGGGGGAGAAAATCAGGAAAAGAACTAAAACTCGTGGGTTCAGATAAGAACGGTTTAATAGAACAGAAAAGAAGAAACTAATAATTATAATAATAACACTAATGAAATGACAACAGTAATAATAAAAGGATTGAAATATACAAGTGATGCACAATGCAATTGCTCACCACCAGCTGACCGACGCACCCGGAAGTCCCTGAGCAGCGATGCCCCCCCCCAGTTCCTAAAACATCACATGGTATGGAATACTCCGTTGGACACTTTGGGTCAGCTGCCCTGACTGTGTTCCCTCCCAGCTTCTTGTGCCCTTGCAGCTTTCTTGCTGGCTGGGCATCAAAGGCCGAAAATCCTTGACTTTAGACTAAACATTACTTAGCAACAACTGAAAACATCAGTGTGTTATCAACATTCTTCTCATACCTAGCTCAAAAACATAGCACTATACCAGCTACTAGGAAGACAATTAACTCTATCCCAGCTGAAACCAGGACAAATGTGCAGTCTCCAACAGAAAAAAACCAAAAGATTGTTTATAAATCTTATGCTGTAATCCTTGTAGCAAGCAACACTACATTAAATAAAGGATAAAGTTTCCTCAAACAAATAAAAGACTAATATTTTTTAAGTTATTTCAGCAGTAGGAAGCTGAAGACCAATTGCCTTCCAATGCTACTGGGACTTCCAACGGCTCTCTTTGTAGACTTATCTGAATGTTACTGTGCTTTGTGTTGTAAGATCTAAGCAATATGAATAACTAAGTCCCATTTTCAAGAATGACCTTGGAACTGGGAAAATGTTTCATCTTGTTGAACTGTAGTCCTCAAAACCTAGCTTTTTGGTCACTCTCCTATCATGCACCTTCATGATGAAAAGAGAAATCATTCTTCTTACTGCACTGCTCATAGACTCACAACTACCAGTGTAGCCAAATCCTCCTTTTACACAGTCCTCCGTCTCTCGTTGGTAAAACAGAGAAAAGAAAGAAAACTATTAAAGATATAAAAGATCCACCCAGCACCAGAAAACTATAATAATGTATTTCCTCTACCACACATCCTACAATGAAATGATTGTTAAAATCAATGATCCATACACAGGTACTTAGCATTTCACCCACAAGACTTATAGAGGGGGGTGGAAGAGGGAGGGAATAGACAGAGGAAGGTATTTTTGGAAGAGTGTGAAGCACATGTCCTCTAGTAGGTCTTAATGACAGGTCAAGATCTGCAAACAACCTTTCATTGCTCCTGCTGAGTTTGTCAGCCATCGACTAATAACGAAGGCAACAACAGCCTTTAAAAGCAAAAGAAGAGGAGGCCAAGAGATTTTGATGGAAAGAAGCACTGAAGCTATCATGATCTCACTGAGCATACAGAAGCATGTCAATCATTCTCAGATGCTCAAGAGATTAAAAAGGACACAAAACCAAAGTAAATGACTTAACTGTGCAAGTCATTTAATGACTTACCAGTCATTTACAATGACTTACTAGTGTAAGTCATTTACAACCAGTAAGTGGGAAGCAATGGGAAGTAGTGATTCTGAGCTCTGCAAATGATTTACATTGGTTGTTAAACCACTGGACTGCCCAGATTATCACCAGCGGAGCTCAGGAACACTACTTCCTAGTGCTGGTGGGTTGTCTGGCTAGAAATTAGAAAGGGAGCTGTCCTTGAAGGACCTAAAAGGCAAGGGGAGAAAAAGAATTGTCCACACCCACCAAGATCAAAGTATTGTCTGCTCTCAGCTAAGAGGAGACTTTCTGGAATGTGCAGGCACCACGTTGCCCCATCCTACCATGGGATTCAGTGTGTGACACCACCCATGAGGTCTGACTTGCTGGAAAGGGAGGACACTCCTGTCAGGGTGGACAGTTTTCCCACCAGCAGCCAAAAGGGTACAACTGGTATGGGCTTCAGAGGCAGTCAATAAATAATTGACAGTGGCTCCCAGAACAGACAATGTCATCATTGGCCCCATCAAGTAGCAGACATTTGAGAAGTTTTTATTTGTGTTCTTTTTGTGTGTCTGATTCGATTTTTTCCCCTCCTTCCTCCTCCAGTTGCCCTAAAGCTATAAGGATAATATAAGATCTGTCTCATCCAGTATCTGTGACAGGTACAGCTCTGCATGCATGGCCGTGAGGAAGCAAGAGGTCTTTGAGTCTCCTGCAGCTGGCTGACAAGTGTGAATTAACTCCATCTCCATTGCCAGGCATTTCAAATCTGAGGGAGAATTGCTGCTCAGTAGGATCCAGGCTGCCCTTTTCCCCATCGTCCTTGGTTGTTTATGGGCTTTATTTTCCTATGTACTCTGTGCTGCAGCACTTGGAGCTGGCAGTGGGGGAACATGAGAGCTGCCTGCCTGGGTCAGCACTGGCATGCAGGATCCTGCTGCAGTGTGGCACTGTTCTACATCCAGTGCCACACCTCGTGAACTGCTCCAGTGCTAAAAAAAACCCTTACCCCAAATCCCTCCTTCAGGTTTTCCTTTGCTCACCTGTTTACAACAGCAAAGGATATTGTGAGGGCAGGGTGATCTGCGAGTAGCACTTTCTGGGAGCAGGATGGCACTGGTTTGGTATAGACTGAAGAATAAGTCAGTTTGTTTGGAAGTGGCAAGAAAGGCTCCAGATTGTTGCAGACTAGCACAGCCTATTATGAATCACAGACAAATTTTACCCCGTTCTTCTCCTTGTTTTCACACTCCTGTGGTTATGTCTGCACTCTGCATGGCTCCTTGAGCATTATTGCAATGCAAAAAATCACAAGCAGCAGCAGCACAGCACAATGGGTGGTGCCTCTGTTACTACCCCACCGCATGTCCAAGGGCTGCTCACCTACTTTATCTTATCTGTCCCTCAGACTGGTACAGTTCATGTCAGGGGAGTTAGGTGTCTCTGGCAGGTGCAGTGATGCTGTTCAAATCGCCAGAAAAGCAGATGGTGTTTAGTACTTCACATGAAACATGCAGTGTTTCCAAACTGGGGCTTTTGGGGGCCCCTGGAACCTATAGCCGAAAGCAAAACCAATGATGGTTGTAGTCAGGCATCTGGACTTGATCTGCCAGAGAAGCCCCTTCAGCTCAGGTTGAATCTCCCAAAAGTTTTCATGGTCTTAAATGAGGCTGTCACTAGGCTGAGTGCTGCAGGTCCCCCTTGACATTTCAGGCTTTCTCTGCAGTGACAAACATGTGTGTTTGAGGAAAGCTCAGGTGCAGAGGAGTGGCCAGTTGTTCCTGACACAACTGCACTGTTTTTTCAGCCTCTCTTTGCTAATGGGACATGAGAGCAAAAAAGACGTGGGTAGTTCTTCATTAAAGTCATCTGCTCTCTCTGTCTGTTTATTTCCATTTTTAAAAGGCCACCTTCATAACTCAGAGGAGCCTGCCCTCCTTGCTGTTACCAAAGAGAATTTCAAGCAGGCTTAGACTTTATCCTCTTTCCAGCTTAATAGATCCTCGATTTCAAAACACCACTCTGCACTCTGCAGGACATGGGGGAAAATTGCAGCAAGGGGATGCTCTATAGGAAGAAAAGATTCGTGCTTTCCAGAAGCATAAATATTCAGCACACAAGCTACAACTTTTGGCTTTCTTCAACTTAGCCCAAGATGTTTTATTGCAAATTTATGATTGCATCTTGAGTACCAAGGGTAGTTTGTTGGCCCTTTTTTTTTCCAGCAGACAGGTATCTGCCCACATCTTTTTCTCCTGGCTCTGATTTAAAGTTGTCTTTGCCAGTCAAATTTAGCACTTTCTCATTCCAAGACAACTGAAACTAAGACCAGGTGTGGGAAAGCAGATTTGAGTTACATTGTGCAGCTTGTCTCTGCATGACTCCTGCCAGGGATGCAGGGTAGTTATACTGTCTGCTTCCCTTGGCGTCTTCTGCAATTCTGAATAAAAGAAGGAATCCACCAATAGGGAAGATTTTAACCTGGGATTTCTTTTTTTGTTTCCTTTCTTCTTAAGCATTCGACAGCATGAGGTACTGCTGATTTCAGAAAAAAAAATGCCCAGGTCCTAGGTAATATGAGGACAAGCCTAGATGAAGAAGTAGTGCAAGTCATCTCTCTCTATGCTTGTTAACCTATGCTTGGAGACCCAGTGAACTGTGCACATGAGCAGAGAGGAGCTGCTCGTCGTGCATGCACACCTTGTTGGGGAGAAGTTGCCTCACAGGTGCATAGTATGAAAGCACTGGGTAAAGCAAACAATCCCATCCCTGCCATACAGCCCCAGGTTTTGCAGTCAGCTCAGCAGAACTTTCCTGAACCAAAGGTTGTGAGCCTATTTCTGTGTTAATAGCCTTGGATGGATGAATGTGTCTGACTGTTTGGGGGTTTCGACCCATTATTAAGTGGTAATACTTGTAGCAGATGCAATTAGCGTTCCACAGCTGAGCTCTATGCTTTTCTGTAGCTTTGTTTTACCCCTGTTACTTGACTGCTCCACTGGTTGCTCTTGTGCCTTGGTGAATTCCCTGTTCTCCTTTTTCAGGCTTCTTAGTATGAGACACCTCTGTCAAAGGTCCAACTCTGTCACATCAGTTCCGCATTTCCTTCTTTCCTTTTAGCCCCAGACATCCAGGAAGGGTCTGGATCTCCCCAGAATGGAAATTGGCAGACAATTTCCCCATGGGGAAGAAAGGCTTATTCCAAAGAACGAGCAAAATTCAACCCCAGAGACAAAAGATCACAGGAGCCTGGGAGGATACATCAGAAAAATGTGACCCCCCAGATGAGTCAGGACATGGATGGATGCCCTTCTGGGAGGCCTCCTGCACCATCAGCAGTGCCCCAGGTATCTCAGGCTCTCCTTGGACAATAGAAATAGCTACCGGCTCTAAGCAAAGCCAACTGCAGGACTGCACCTCTTTTGCCAGCCCTCACAATCTGCTGCCGACTGCCATTGCCGAGGGACCATGCCAGCACCATGCCCACCTTCTCAAGGCACTAAGCACAGTGCTATGGCCCCAGGCCCGGTGGGCTGTGTCAAAACTAGATGGGGCATTCGGCTGATCCACCTACAGCTTGTTGCTCCATGCCAGCATGGCTGGGTGCAACCGTCAAGTGTAATGCCTGAAAGAGCAGTTTATCGGTGGCAAATGCCTCCCAGAGCCTTAGAAAGGCTTTTCTTAGAAAGTGCTTTGTTCTTTCTGTAGAAGTACTGCAAGTTAAATTCAGACTGAAGCAGGCAGTTCATATGGAAAAAATGAGCACTCCTAATTTGGGGCCAAAAGTATACATACCTTGGAATGGTGAGTTGTCATGCAAGGTGTTAGGAAATCTAAGCCAGAGAGTAAACTCCTACAGAAATCTTCTATTAAAGGATCAAGCACAAATATCACAATTTTTTCTTTTCTTTTTTTTTTCTTCTATTCAGCACTTGTTGATTCCTTACAACATACCTAGGTATTTTTCACATACTTGTGGCAGGGTATTTTGGTCCCAGCCCATCTCTACTAAGCAGATGAGAGAATAACCCTTCAGTTTTCTGCTTTACAGTCGCTATAAGGAAACTCATAATTCAGCCTTCATGTACAGCAAAGTTCTGATGAGATTTAATGGAATTGTAAGTTCTCTTTATGTACATACTGGGAACCCAAGGCAAGGCTGTGAATTCATTTGCTGAGGGACATTTACAATCCCTTCCCACAAAATAAAGACAGAATGTTTCATGCTTTTTTTTTGCAGAATTCTGATGTTTACTTCAACAAAAAGTGAATAAATAATATGAGAACCATAAATTCTTTTAGACCTCTTGCAATGTTTAGTGTATATGTTACCTATTATATATGTTAAAGCATCCTGGTTAATTTCCTGAGAAATGCATACATGTTGCAAATTCCTAAATTGGCAGGTATTAACAGTAAGGAAGCTAGAGAAAGTTCTTGCTCAACTCCAGGTATATGTTTCCAGCATGGGGATCACAGAGATGAAATATTTGATCAGCCATGATCAGTATAGACAGGGAACTAATTTTTAGTAAGCATTTTTACATGGTGTCCCTCTGTTTCACCCTTTACAAAACCTGCCCCCTGTTGAAGAAGTTTGGAGCTTTGAAGGATTGGGTTTTGCTAAAAGAATTTTGGCAATAAAATGAAAATTGAAGCAGTTCCTCTCTCCTTCCCAGTTAATTTCAAGTCATGAGATTGTGTGTTGTGGCACAAAAGACTACAAATCTCTTCATTTTTCCTGTGTATTTGTTGGGGTGAAGACAGAGTTCAGGCATGTCACTGTCCCTGCAGTAAATGGCCTGAATCATGCAAAGATACGCAGAGATATGCTTTGCTCAATGAATAAGGCTAGATAAATGCATAAATCTGTGTCAGATGATTGCTGGTGGGGTTCCATCAATATAGATTCATAAACAAATTAACCCTCCTCATCTGGAGGGCCTGGTTTGCTACCGTTGCAATTTCTGAACTTTAGTGTGTACTGAAATCACAGCACTGTAAAACCAGCAGAACAGAATGATATCTCAGGCCTGGTTTGCTCTCATCTTCTTCCTATGAAAGTATATTAATAAGCAATTTGTCTTATCCCACAAAGCATTCAGGGGCAAAGCATGACATTAGACCAAGAAGGATGATAAATTAGCAAAAGATCTGCAAGCCATGTTTGTGAAGATTGAAAAAGATGGTGTTATTTAATGTTACATGCTAACTTTGTGATGTATGTTTAGTATGCACGCTTGGGCCTTTCCGTGGTGGGTATTTACTAGGTCACTTTCTATAATGGCTTTCTTGAACATTAAATTGGTCCTCCACCCACATTATGGTTTCCTAAGATATTTCATTAGCACTTCATCTCTAATCATTTCAAGGAAATAAAGTGCAATGTGTGATCACCACTTGTTCAAAACCAGCTCAGTGAGTGTGAAATTCAGCAGGAATTTTCTTGAAAGTTTTTAAGATGTTCAGCATCAGGTTTTTTTCTGACAGGAATATAGTGCTTGAGTGATAGAAGAGCAAAAGGTCTATTTGCTGCATTGTCCAAGTGACAGGTTCTAAGTGAGAAGAGGTGGGAGGTGAAGCTGATGTTAACGAAGTATATCTGGTGGTAATGTGACCCCAGAGCACATGCTCTTGTCTGACATGACAGCTAAGGGAAATCTTCATCTCCATCCTGCTGCTGAAGGAGGGAGTCAAGGAGAGATGCAGGCTCTCCTGCCCCTGTCTTTGGTGGGAGCACAGAAGCACACCACACCTTTCAGACCAAGGGGCATATCTAGTTGTCTCCACTCCATGGGACCCTCTGGGCTTTTCTGGGCAGTCTGGTTTTGTCCATACTGAAGACAACGGGGCATGACACAAGGTCACCCCAGGCTTAGTTCACACTTGGGTCCCTTGCTGGGGGCGGGCACAGCATGGAGCAGAGGAGCTGTCACAGAGGCAGTGTGGACAGTTGGATGAGCAAGAAGCTGGGACAGCACCGCAAGAGAGGGAACACAGTTTAACCAACCTGCCTTGAATGACAGCGGGAGAGTGTGCGGGGGCAGAGCTCAGATCTCAACCCCTGGGCAGTGTGTGAGGGACAATCCCCATGGCATAGGCTGACCTCTCCAGGCAGTGGCAAGGAGCAGGATTTGCAGTTCCAAAAGACCCACTGAACTTCCTAGCACTGCCAAGCTGGAAGAAGCTTTTTTATCCAAGGCTAACACAGCCCACTAGCAAAAGGTTCAAATGTAGTGCAGAGATTGCCTGTGTTGCTCACTCGCTGTTGTTTTTTGTGTGCTCATTCAGGGCTGCCAAGCCAGACACATTCCGTAGAGGGGAGATTTGCAGAAAAGCGGGGATTTAACATCACATTAAGAAGCTATTTACTGAAACTGTGAGATGCTGACTGAAACTTGGCATGAAGCAAACCTGACTACATCTCATTGCCTAAATGCTCAGACTAGTAATGGTGTTTATCTGTTGAGTACAATGCAAATTTGTAGTGCAGGGGACAGCAGAGGCCTAAAGTACAGGGTGTTCTGCAACAAACTCAAGCTATTTTCAAGGCTTCAGATGTGTGAAGCAGTTTGCTGCAATTGCTGGGATATAACAGTCTTATTAATCAAAGCCTGAAAATCTTCTTTTTTTGCTTAGTCTCAAAACTTTCTGAGAAGCATAAACAAAAATAGTGAGAATGATACAGGGTCATATTTATTGTGATTGCTGTTATTACTTCAATCATCATTACTATTATTATTTTCCTCTACCCAGGATCCAGACTGAAACTAAAGCATCATATTTGAATGTTATCACCCTCTTCAGTATTTTAGAGGTGCCCATTAATGCTGTTTTTGGAAGGATGCTTATCCCAAAATAAAACCATTTCTAATTGACATCATGCTGCTTTAATATTCCCTCTGGCCTTCTGCCCTCTTGGGATCCCAGTGTGCTGCAAATGATTTTGTGCTCTAGATTTTCTTCAGCTCCTGTTACATTTGTCAGTCTCATTTTGGCTCTTCAATCAAATTTCATTCCCAGGTGTGAGGATGAATTCCACCACACCACACTCTTCCTCTTTTTTCCCATAAAATAGCATGTCTCCTAGCATGTATTACAAGACAAGCATCTAGAAAAAAAAAAAAAAAAAANCTTTATAGTCTTTCTTTTTCAACTTAATCTCATGTGTAGTTCTTAAATCTTTCTCAAAATCAAACCATCAGCTATACTTTTTCATCACTGTGAGAGTTTCAATATGATGCACAGCCTGCAGGACACGGAGGCTGGTCACTCATCTGTGTGCTCTTCCAGACCCACATCCAGACAGGATAACAAAAATAGGCAGTAAAAGAAAACTTCAGAAAATTCAGAGAACTTAAGCCCTTTTTCCAGCCCCAGCCAAGCTGTCCTTTCCCTCTCAGTTCTAGCCCCAACACACGCACCAGGGAGAAGTAGTGCAGACAAGGCCCAAAAGAGAGACCAGTTTCCATATAACTGTCCTTTCTCAGGCTAAGAAAATGCCAAAAATATTTTAGAAATTCCTCCACCTTTCTTCGTTTGAGCAAACCAGGTAATACTTTCTGGGTAGCTCAAAAATGCCCCTTTCCTGTTTGTTTGCAAACATATTGCCTCTGCCTACAATATAAATGCTGATTGAGTTCTTTTAACTAATTTCCTCAATAAAGAGAAATAGCAAAAACAGCCCAAAATTGAGACGTCAGTCAATTAGGCTAAAGTATTTCACCTTGCAGACTTCTGACTCATCTGGTTTCCCTTGGTGTTTTGAATCCAAACACATTTTCTTCCAACTTGCAAGCTTAAATGATCACATACTGCCCAGTGAAATACCCTCTAGAGTGGATGATACTGCGAAGTACTGAGCACTTAGATAAATAATTTGTGCCTTTCTTCAGGGTAGTATGGACTGTTCCTTCCCAAAGAACCTAAACAATTTCCTCGTACCCCTCACCATCTTTCAAACGTCATAATTATAAAATCAAGGGCTAATCAGGATTTAGCCTCTGCCAGCCTCAAAATACCTTTCATGAGTTAGATCTAGTCCATGCAATCAGCTAAACTAAGGTTTAGGCGATTACACTTTGTAAACCTGAATTTCTCACAACCTCAACTATATCCTTCCTTTTCCATCACCTCCTTTGCCTCATGAAAGACAAAGGAAAAAAAAAGTGCAAACTCCATCAGTGCTTTCAGTCTTAAAGTAAGAAGTTTGAAATGGTGAAATTTTTTTCTGCAGCGAACGTCTCGGAAGGAAATGCCATTTGCAACATTTTGGCTCAGCTTGACTTTAAGTTATGTCTGTTTGTGCCGCCAGAGAACTGC
This sequence comes from Pandion haliaetus, assembly GCA_013401275.1. Lineage (NCBI taxonomy): Eukaryota > Metazoa > Chordata > Aves > Accipitriformes > Pandionidae > Pandion > Pandion haliaetus. The sequence goes on from VYZV01016381.1 coordinate 67,839, forward strand.
AGCTTGCATGGCCCATGCCCCTGCGGCCATCAGCCATGCTCCTCCAGCGGCAAGAAGCAGAAACTTGAGGTGCTTGACAAAAAATTCACGTTGGGTATTGTGGCAGCTCAGGCAAGCACAAACTGAACTCAAGGCAATCTGAAATAGCATTTCATCCTGATTTTCTGACACTTTTTTCTTTCCCCCAAAAAAAGTTAAGTCTATATTTTCCTATGGAAAAATATCCATTAAAAATACTATAAATGTTTGCCAATAAAACATGGGGAAAAAAAAATTCTTGAAGTCTCAGTGGAGCTGCAGTGCTGTAATCCCACACTCTGCAAATGGTTAATGATCCCCACAAAGAATCGGTCCCCATTTCTTTAAGTGAGTTTTTCTTTTTGTCACCTTCAAACAAAATAGGGTTGGACATGTATCATTTAAAGAAAGCTTTAAAGCACTTTGGAAGGTAATATAAAAGAACATTATTTCTCCTGAAAAAAAGGACCTTAATTTTTTAGAATGCAGTAGCTACATCAGTTTTAAATCAGACAGCTTGCAGGCCTTTAATTGAATATGATTCTGTGTGAATGTATTTTCTTTGCTGAAGGAGAGATGGTATTTTCTGTTAGGGAAATTGTATGCTGTGTGAAACACTGTGGGTATGATGAATCAGAGAGAGATTTGATTTTTCTGTGGAAAATTTCATTAATGAAATCATTGCCATTCTTTCTGAGAAATTTTAATGTTTTATTTTTAAAAATGAAAATAAAAATTTTCTGAGTTTTGCTTCTGTTAAGGTTCTTTTTTTTGCAACGACATCTTCAGATTAGTGTAGAAACCTGGGACGCATAACATGAAAACTGTTTACAATCCAATTTTCTGTCAAAAATTGTTTAGATAGGATATTTTTCAGTAAATCCTCATGAAGAAATTTTGACACTTTGCCTTTCAAGTTACACATCTCATTTGGAGAATAGTTTCTTCACTGCATACTACATGTAGGTTTAGATAACTTTGTTAAGGACACAGTCAGCACATATAGCAGAAGACAAGTGAGGAAAAATATTTTTATAGTTACATTTTATTACTTTAAAAAATTTAAAGCTATTTTTAAAAATTAGCATAAAATTAAATGAACATCGAATTAAATAATCACAGAAACAGAAAAATAAGGAAAATCCGCTGTCTTTTGGTGTGTTTTCTTGTTGCAAGACAGTATTTTTCTTTTTTATTTTATGTAAAGTTTACTGTATTTTGGAAATATCCATGTGTTTTCTTTTATTAAATATATTGTTTATGCAGGTGAAAAATAATTTACTATGAGGGACAACTTTTCACACGAAGTGCAAAAAATGTATTCTGTTTACCACATATGTCCAGCAAAAGTGTAAGTGAAAGTAACACATCTCAGGTCCTGCTTTGCTTTGTCTTTTTTCCCCCAGGTACAAAAGTAAAGTAATTGTTAGCACAGCTCTGCTGATAAATTCATAACCTGTCCTCTGTCTCACACTAAAAAAAAAAATAAAGTAAAATAAAGCAAAACTTGTTTCTGCTTCTATTGAAATGACAAAACTCTCAGTGACTTTGATAGGTGCTGAAAAGACACTAAATAAATAAACGTGAGCTAATTCTTGGGATTTCAAACAGCAGATTTGCTAGCACAGTGCATGGTTCTAAGAAGGGTGGCTCTCCAAAGGGCATCTGCAGAGCAGTGCAGAATAGAAGCTAATTACATATACACACATGAGCCTCACATGACCATGTCCTGCCTTGCCTTGCCACCGGAGCCAGCAGCACCTTGTCACAGGTACGTTTCCCTTTGCCTGCCCCAGTCAGGGCAGCAGAGGGGTTCTTCACCCTTTCCTCACACTCATCGTCATGGCCAAGCCTAGGGAATCTCATGCCGGGAGGCTGGAGCCAGTGTGCCCAGTGTGGGGGAGTGTCTCTCTTTGAGCGGGTATCAAATCCTGACATCCATCTGGCCATCCATAGATAACCACAAGCACTCTTGCAAGGCCATAGATATTTTAGTCCATCTCTTGAATAAAAGATCTCTAAGCCAACTGCATGTGTGCCATACTTACCCCATCCTGCTGTGGGCAAGGGGGAGCCACAGCAAACCTTTGTTGCTTGCCGTCAGTCCCACCACCATACTCTTTATGAAAGATACTTTTATTTTCTACTCCCCTGCTCCTAACTCTTTCCAGGTGACCTCTGAGCCCCCAAAGCTCCTTCCCACCTCACCCTATGGATGTATCCTCTGCTGCAATCATCTGACAACCTATTTCCCAAATGCTCCCTGGCATTCAGATGCATTCCCAGATGTAAATGTTGATAGCAATCAGCTGTAAATCCAGCCTTTGACCTGGTGGATAATTAGACTGTGAATAAAACATAGAGATAGATACCTGGATTTCTGATCAGCTGATGACTTTCATGTGAGGCAGGAATTGTAAGTGTGACAGGACTCATTATCTATAAATCACTGGTTGGATTGTGGTTAACTTTCCGTGGTAACAAAGATAAAACACACTCTCTCCCTCATTAGCTGAGCACTGACAAAGCACTGCAGGGATCTTTCTGCTGCACAGAAAACATCTGCCTGGATTAAACTTCAGGAGCTCTCTCACAAAATCTTTTCATCTGAGGCATCTCTCCAGATGAAGTCATACATGGGATAACAAGGTCTGTTCCCTGCCCTGACCCTGGGGCAGCACAGCCACCTTCGCACACCCAGCTCCACAATGTCCTAGACCCCAAAAGCAAAGCTGCCCCTTGCAACAAGCCTCCGTTGAGTCAGAGGTGTTCCACTCACAGTTGCAAAAGTAATACTCAAGTGGGATTTTAAATACGGTTCATCTTCTTCTGTCTTTTTATTTACTGAAGAGGCTTCGGTTCACGCACGCTCTGGAGAACCTCAACCCATCTGTGCAGTTTTCACTTTAGCTCCATCAGTCTCACCTTCTGCAACACATTACCTGTAAATCTCTATAGCGTTGTTGGACTGCCTCTTTCTGCCTTGCTCCTTTCATTTTACCTTTGGTGCCCATGAAATACTGCACAAACCCACTTGTGTGCTCAGTATGCCAGAACCTCAGCTTTTTATCAGTGTTGTGTTTCCTTTACCATTTCTCTTACCATGTGACAGGGCAGTAAAATCCTTGGGGCAGGGACTGCAGGTTAACAGCGTGTTCCCATGGCTCTAGGATGAATGCAGCGCTGGTCCTTAACTGAGCCCCAAAGATGCTATTGCTGTACAAGGATATCTGCACCCCATTTGCATCCAGGAATTCACACATTGGACAACCTGCACCCTTCTAAGAGTATTTCTCCCTGAAAATAAATCTTTAGATAACCAAATCTCAGAAAATCTACACAAAATCAAAGGCAGAGCCTCTTTTTTGGAAGAACAGCAGAGGAGCTGAAGGACCAAAGGAACAGCTGGAGAAGAGAGGGCTATAAGGTAAATTTCCCCTGATATTATCATAGTACGCTCATGTTGCTGCTGGATCACAATATTTTTACAGATTTTTTTTTAGGAATGATATTAGTTATTAAAAGATTAGTAAGGATATAAATATTGCTAGGAATATAGAGTGCAAAAGAATGTTGTGCAAATTAGGAGTTAAATGTAGCATCCTGTCATGGGGACCTGGAAGACCAAATGAACTAGTTTTTCTGCTGTTATGCCCTTGTGAGAGGCAGTGGCTAGAGGGTAATTCATAAAATGGAAGGAAAGTGCTTGTTGGCTTCCAGGTCTGGCAAGGCCCTTTTCCATCAGAGAAAACCAAGAGCAAGAAAGCATTTACCGGGACCAGGTACAAGGAAGGAGGAACACGGAGGTGAAAGGAGACAAATCTCTTCCCGTTGTAGCTGGCAGCAGCAAAGTCTGCTGCTAGAGACTGGGAAGGTGACAGTTACTTTCTCCAAATAATCTGGTAGCATTTTTACAAGGTATTAATCAGCCTTCACAATCCTCCAGGTGGGTAAATAGCACTTTCCATGTTTATCATGTGGATACACAAGTTACGGGATGACACAGAGATTAACTCAGATTCTTACAGCAAGGTAGCAATAGGTTTATAAAAAGTACCTCGTTGTTCTGGGCTTTCACTCCTAATTCTCACATCCCCTTTCTGAAATGGAAGGACTTATACATCCATTAGCTTTTGCTGAATAACAAATAAAATGTAAGAGCCCTCCTAACTGGCTGTAAACACTAGGCTGCTTGGTCCTGACCACACTTCTTTCCAGAGCCAGGGGTACTGCCCAAGGGTCCTGACTTCCTTGCTCTAAGCAGTGGACTAACCTCTTACCCTTGCTGTGACTTTCTTCTTCAGCAGCTGTCTCTCTGAGCAGCCCACAGATCAGGGAAACTCATAGCAAATGGTGGATGGCCTCTTCGGAAAGAACTCAGTTTGGCAGCAGGTGGTCACTATTGCATTTGCAATGCTGCTTTCTTCCATTTCTAGATTAAGAGCTTGATTCTGGGAAGTGGCAAGCAGCTCCTGAGGTACGCTGAGAACCCTTCCTGCCCAGTGGTACTTGCTACAGAAGGCAGGAGGCATTGCTTCCAGATATTACCTGGTCTACTCTGCCTTGCTTGTTTTCAACCCTGAGAGTCAGACCCAGGAACCTCCACCTTTTAGTGGCCATCTCTCAAGGTACCTTGACTCTTTACTTGCAACTTTATTATAACTCACCTGCACCCCTTTCTAAGTTTGTCTTTGCCACTTTTTATAGTTTCTTTGTCTTTGCTGTACCTTGTTACTAGTCATGCTGATGACAATATTGTAAAATGAAACTGGCAATTTTTAAAGTGACTGATAATGTAGAGACAAGGCCTAAGGGTGAATGAAAGACAAGCTAGCATATGTGGACTGTCAAAGAGAATCCATGTGCTCATGCAGAGGAAACCCAATAATAGTTAACTTTAATGGGTTGCAACTGTGCTGATGTTCCCCTCTCCTTAATCACACACTTTTACCTTGTATTGATGCTGGGATGATTTGTATGCCATGGGTTTCTGCTGAATTTCAAGAAGAAATATATTAACCCAAAATGAATAGCATTGTGTCAGTTGAGGGTAAGTATTTATTTCTGGTGTGTTGCATTTCTTTTCTGCTGTGCTGTCAGATTGTCTGCAGGGCAGCAGCACCCGGCGTAGCAAGTGAATCACTGCACTTCATTCCACAGCGTGATTTATACTTCTCCAGTTTTGGTCATGCTGTTTCTGCCTCTTGTATTTATTGCTCTTTTTTCAGGCATTACACTTAAGACTAGGATCTTGATCCTCTGTCCTCTCACAACTCATGGGACCATTTGTGCCTACCAGGGTAGCAAGTCATTGGATTGGAATGGCTAATTTATACCCAATTTGTACACCGGGACCTGTTTTACATAGAGGCAGAGTAGGCAGTTGTCTACAGTGGCAGATTATTAAGAAGACCAGAACCTTTAGCAAGCATGAAGGAAGGAGACCATCTGAGACACCCAACAACAGTTATGCAATGGTGGGTACCCTGGGATTCATCTTCCTTGAGGGTCTCAGGGTTGTTAGACTGCTGAGAGCTTATCTCTGATAGAAGGTGATACAGTCTTATCAAGCTCTGTTCTCCACCTGCCTTTACCACTTCCTGAGGGATATGGAGGTTTCCTATCCCCCCACAACCTCTCTTCCTCTGGCTGTCAATCCTGAACTGCTGAGGTGTGTCTGACAGACATGCTGAGTACCAGTGTAGGATGGGAGTAGAGGGAGGTACACAGTGGGGTCAGGCACAGTGCAGGAAGACCTCAACTGTGTGTTACAGGAGCCAAGGAGGTTTCACAGTCACAGCCTCTTGAGAAGGCCAGATTTCGGGGTAACCACTCTGTTACAGACTTAAACACTGAACTATGATGAGAGCAAAAGATCTTACTCCATTATCATCTTTGGAGGTTACACTACACAATTTTGCCTATGCACTAATACACCTTGTTTCTTTTAAATGGCAGTGTATGCTGCAGCTGATGAGATTCTGCTCCATGCTTGTGCCTCCCAAATCCTTCAAGGATCATCACTGCTTCACAGAGAACTTTGTATTGCTGGTGGAATGCAGCCTGCTGGCTCCCTTCTTCATCTACTCCAAAGGCGTTAAGTTAGAGCAGCTACAGGAACTGATCGCAAGAACAATCTTGAATCCACTTTTAAAACACCATCATTAGTAGCCTGGCTGCTGGCTGAGCGCAGCCAATACAAGAGGCTTCATATTGCAAAGCAATTCTTGAGGGTTATTGAATTCCTAAGGTCAAAATAAAATCATGCAAGTAGGCTGTGCAGAAAAGTCACCTAGAAATTTCTAAACTGCATTATTAATTAACCATATATAATTTCACTTGGGGGAAAAGCAGTATTTTGCAAATGGTAGAAAACAGAGATATTTGTGGTGCAAAGACTGTCTCTTTTGTTCCGAGTATTTACAGGGGCTAGGAAAACAAGTCTTCTTACTACAAGATAAGCAATAAAGCTGTACTCCTATGTCACTAACAGGAGAAAATAATGTGCAGGCATAAAGTAATATGCAGTAGTATTTGCAAAATAGGAAGCGTTCATGTTAAGTGCTACAAAGAGGAGCATTTTTAACTGCCTTCTCCACTCTCATAACTAAAGGAGCAGGTTCCCCTTGTTCTTCTCTCATGCAACCAATCCCAGTGAACAGACATTTAATGTCTTTTGTAAGGCAAGAGAGCTTATATACTAGCACCTATATACTAGGACCCATGTACTAACTTGAGCCTCCCAATGTCCTGTAAAAGTCCTCCAGTGGAAATCTGGGAATCTTCTTACATTTCTACTAGTCTTTCCACAATTTTTTTTTTTTTTTTTTTTTGCTATGCTCCACTTCTGTTTTTAATAATATGATGCCTGGCATTACCCAGGCTGGGCTTGATGACCCAGGAGGTCTTATCCAGTCCTACATTTCAGTGTGTCATGTTTGTGGCATTTCTAACAGGCTGCCACTGATGCATGAATAACCCCAATTAATCTCTTGAGAGATAAGGAAGGAGAGGGCACCAGATCCATGCAAAGTGCAAAAGCAGTCAAAACTACCCTAAAACCTTGGAGGGGATAAACATCACTCTTTTCATGACCTTGAAACCTAAGAAATCCCCAATACAACTGAAAATGGATAAGAGAGATTTTTCTTTTTAGTCATCCAGGAAGTGAAAATCCATTTGACAGGTGTCACAACATCCTGACTGCTGGCTAACCCCCAAGGACCACAGGAAATGCATTTGCTTGGCATCTTGCTACTGCAGGTGTCAATCCCAACCAAAAGGAAACCCCACACCGATGTTCTTGCTCAAGGTCCAGTGTGGAGGGCAAGCAAGGTAACTGACAGTAGCAGTGTGTGAGACTGAATGGGCATCTGGAGCCATTTGTCTCAAAGATTGTTTGCTGTGAGAGACTGAACTGTGATCTCTAGCCATTTGTTTCTGGGATTCCTTGTTTAAGCAGGACACTCCTCTAGCCAATAAGGACTACCAGGCCACTGAGGCATCCAGGGGAGGAGACGGGCTGGAGCCAGCAGAGCATGCAGGAATGTGGAGACTACCATTGTCATGGAAACTGTAGGCTTTCAGATAACTACTGGTTTCTGGTGTTGATCGTGCAAAGGTTGTGTAATAGACGAAACCTGCAGCACATGGACAGTGTGTGAACAGTACGTATGTGCTTGCATCAGACTATGCCCTATAAAAAAACGTGGAGACAAGCCATGGTGTGCGCACCCATCACAGAAGAATTGAAGACGAGGACCAATGGGACGCCACTGGATCCATGGTGGTGACTATTCTTGCAACTCTATCCTGACTGCTTGCTTGATTTCTGCCTTTTTCTTCCATTCTATCCTATTGCTACTATTTTCTACTTTTGATACTTTGGATAACAAAAGCTGGTTTGGGTATATGGCATTTGGCCTCATTTGTGTCTTAATCTCACTCTTGGGATCATACCAAAACCTTCCCCAAAATTGGATAGGGACACAGTGTCCCTGAGTTAGCTCTGCAGATGGAAAAGCTGAGGTGGTCACCGCACAGCTATGAAAGGGTGGGTAGGTCAAGCCTGGAAAAATACAGCCAGTATTTCTCCAATAACAGGCTTCTCTCTCCGTAAGCTGGTTTAAAGGCATCCATCTACTGACCTTTTCTGGAGTGTCAGTGAAAAACTAAGAAAAATCAAAGTAATTTTTTTCCCAATTTTGGGTGACAATAAAAGTGCTGAGAATCCAGAATTTTCTCACAGGCTGGATATTTAAAATTTTGTGCAGGTCCAGCAGTAACACTTGTGTTCAATTTCAAAGAGAGTTCCTGGGAAATAATAACTGTCATTCATATTCATGTCAACTTCTCTATGCTGCCTTGTTCACTGAATGTCCTCTTGAAACTTTTATTCCCCCAGTGCATCCTTCAGTCAACCACTGCCACTGAGCTACCAAGGTATAAAATCAGAAAAAAGTGAACAATGAAAAAAATTTTAAAAGAAACAGCAAGGTGTGAGAACAAGCTCTGGAAAGAGATTATGAAAATGGGCTGCTACCACCCTGAATTTTCCTGAAGGCTACATACCTGCCATGTTCCCTTCATGTCTATATGCCACAGTCTATATATACAGAGACCTTACATTTGTGGAACTCTCCTGAAAAGGTGAATATATTTCTAATGAAGGCAATATTTTATCTTGTTTCAGCTATGCATATCCTTTTTCATCCCTGACTCCTATTTACCCATTTGTGACCCTGGTGAGGAACGAAAAAATTACATCTGTAGACTGTTCTGTGAAGCAGATTGCCTTGACCAAGAATTTCAAAAGCCATTTGACACAACTTTGTGTGTCCAGTTTGATATTTTTTGCAGGTTTTCATGACTTTGCTGGAGGATCCTCTCTAAGATATAGCAGGTGGGGACCCCAAAATCAATCCTTCTCTGAAACTCCTAAGGGTTTTTTTAACTTGCTTGCTTTGTGATTTGATTTGTTCTAAGGCTCTGAGGCGACCTGTAAAGAGGTGGCTGTTAGTATTCCAAATACTAGGAATAATAGTCAGAAACATGGATTTTTACTACTTAAGGACATCAAAAAGCTAAACAGATTTCCTGGGTTGCTACATTCACTACCTGCTGTGTGTCCTAAAATCATAAATTTGTACAGCTAACAATCCTCCAGTTTCCTGCTCATGCTGCTTCTTTCCCAGAATAGATTTCCGTACTACTGAGAAATCCTCCCACTTTCACAATTTCTTGCAGTGTTCCCAGCAAACACAGAAGAGCTACCTGCTGTGCTTTGTATTTCGTCTCCCTTCAGCTCTGTTCTTCCAGGCACCTGCCACTCTTCGTTCCACATGACTCATTTCCAGCCCTTTTACTGTTTTGCTTGATTGCCTTCTCACTTGTTACAATTTGACCCCTCTGTTTAAAAAAAAACAAACACATTTTACCCCCAAACTGTCTCTGGGTAAGTTTGCGATGGCAGTGGAATAAATTCCCTCTTTCTGCTTGTAATACATGATACTTCTACTAACACAACCTCAATACAGCATTTCCCTTTTTTGTGACTCTGTCATTTCCAGTTTATCATCCCCTCTGTAAATTCTAACTCTCCTGTCCTTCTCAGTGGCACTGCTGCTTCTTCAGGATGATTATGAACCCAGTGGTAGACTACCAACTACTTAAAAGCCATAAAAGAGATGTGTTGCACTTTATCTCCACCTCAGGTTATGTTGGGGTATCTATTCTTTATTGGTTTTATTTCTCCCTTCATTTTTTTCCAGCTTCCAGCAGCCACTTGCAACAATAGCAACTATAGCAATGAAGCAGCTGAAAATGTTGTTATTTTGATTTAATGAGTCCTCTATTCTGTAAAATCATAGAATTATAGTATGGTTTGGGTTGGAAGGAATCTTAAAGATCATCTAGTTCCAACCCCCCTGCCATGGGCAGGGACACCTTCCACTAGACCAGATTGCTCAAAGCCCCATCCAACCTGGCCTTGAATACTTCCAGGGATGGGGCATCCACAACCTCTCTGGGTAACCTGTTCCAGTGCCTTCACCACCCAACAGTGAAGAACTTCTTCCTTACACCTAATCTAAATCTATTCTCTTTCAGTTTAAAGCCATTACCCCTTGTCTTATCACTACATTGTAAAAAGTCCCTCTCCAGCTTTCTTGCAGGCCCCCTTTAGGTACTGGAAGCATGCTATTAGGTCTCCCCAGAGCCTTCTTTTCCCCAGGCTGAACAACCCCAGCTCTCTCAGGCTGTCTTCATAGAAGAGGTGCTCCATCCCTCTGATCGTCTTTGTGGCAGTGCTCTGGACCTGCTCCAACAGGTCCATGTCCTTCTTATGTTGGGGGCCCCAGAGCTGAACACAATATTCCAGGTGGGGTCTCACGAGAGTGGATTAAACAGGGATAATCACCACTCTCAACCTGCTGGTTATGCTTCTTTTGATGCACCCAAGATACGGTTAGCTTTGTGGGCTGCAGATGCACATTGCTGAGTCATGTTGAGCCTCTCATCTACCAACATCCCCAAGTCCTCTCCTCAGGGCTGCCCTCAATCCACTCATCANTTCCAGGTGGGGTCTCACGAGAGTGGATTAAACAGGGATAATCACCACTCTCAACCTGCTGGTTATGCTTCTTTTGATGCACCCAAGATACGGTTAGCTTTGTGGGCTGCAGATGCACATTGCTGAGTCATGTTGAGCCTCTCATCTACCAACATCCCCAAGTCCTCTCCTCAGGGCTGCCCTCAATCCACTCATCACCCAGCCTGTATTTGTGCTTGGGTTTGCCCTGACCCATGTGCAGAACCTTGCACTTGGCCTTGTTGAACTTTGTGAGGTTTGCACGGGCCCACCTCTCAAGCTTGTCAAGGTCCCTCTGGATGCATGCCTTCCCTTCAGCATGTCAACTGCACCATGCAGTTCGGTGTCATTGGCAAACTTGCTGAGGGTGCACTCAATCCCACTGTCCATGTCACTGACAAAGATATTAAACAGTGCCGGTCCCAAAACTGACCCCTGAGGAATGCCACTCGTCACTGCTCTCCACTCAGACGTCAAGCCATTGGCCACAACTCTTTGAGTGCAACCATTCAGCCAATTCCTTATCCACCAAGTGGTTCATCCATCAAATCCATTTCTCTCCAATTTAGAGACAAGGATGTCATGTGGGACAGTGTCAAGTGCTTTGCAACAGGTAGATGATGTCTATTGCTCTTCCCTTACCCACCAATGCTGTAACCCCGTCATAGAAGGCCACCAGATTTGTCAGGCACAATTTGCCCTTAGTGAAGCATGTTGGCTGTCACCAACCACATCTTTATTTTCCATGTGCCTTAGCATAGTTTCCAGGAGGATCCACTCCATGATCTTGCCAGGCACAGAGGTGAGAATGAGTGACCTGTAGTTTCCCAGGTTTTCCTTTTTTCCCTTCTTAAAAATGGGGTTATGATTACCCTTTTCTAGTCAGTGGGCACTTCTCTGGACTGCCACAACTTCTCAAATATGATGGATAGTGGCTTAGCCACTTCATCTGCCGGGTTCCTCAGGACCTGTGGATGCATCTCATCAGGTCCCATGGACTTGTGCACCTTCAGGTTCCTTAGATGGTCTCAAACCTGATCTTCTCCTATGGTGGGCGGTACTTCCCAAAAATAACATCAGTGTTTCCTGTAAGACTATAAGATGGAACAGAAAATTTTGTGAGAGTAGCAGAGTCTTTTCTCAGGCACTACTCATCCTTTGGGGACTGATGGAAGAACAAAAGGCATATGTTGTTTGATGCCTGGTAGACCTAATATGGGGAGTAAATGACTGTGATAACTTCTGTGGTAGCAAAACACGATCTTTTATCTGAAAACAAGGACTCGCACTAGTTCTCACATGATGACAAAATATTTTCACTATAAACAGGGTTGAATTGTGTCTCTCCATTTATGCAGGTGCCCAAGACAAAAAACTCCCTGCAAAGAGGGACAGGCAACAATAAGGGTGCGTGAGTCAGGACACATCAGTTGGAGCCCAGGGCACAGAGCAGCATCCATCTGTGCTTACTGAAGGTCTGTGGATCATTCAGAGTGGAAACACTTTGCACAGGAATCACCAGGAGTGCAGGGAGATGATAATTTTAGGGGCAGGAACAAAAAACAGGTTGATGAGCAGAAAAAAGTACTGCTCTGTCCTTGCCTGAGCTTGCAGGTGGCATTGTAAGCACAGAAAACATTCCCACAAAGAGGAATAAGGGTTAGAGGAAAGTCCAAAGGGTCACTCAGCAGAAAACTGCGTCTTCCTTAGATAGGGGCAATTTGATGTTTACATGCCTCTTTCACATCACTATGAAAAAGCTGGCTTCTCTACATGTTCATTCCAAGCTGAATTTGACTCATCTATTAACTAGACATACAACTCTTCACAGTTTTGTAGATACATTTACATACAATGAAGGTGAAAATCTCTTTCAAAAATATATCCCATCTTAATAAAACAATGTCTAGCACTGAAGAATCCAATGTAACCTTTGGTAGTTTAGTTTCATGACTACTTGCCCTGAGAAATAGAAGAAAAATTTATTTCTTGTCTGAATGTTAAAGGTGAACCATGACTCCTGATAGCTGATCAGGGACACTTTCAGGTAATGACAATTTATTATTTGCAATTTTTTTTTTCATGGAAGCATGATTTTTCTTCCTTCATAGTCTTGATAACTTAAGATTTATAAAGTAGAATTTTAATGAATGGTTTAGAGAACTGGTAGACAAGATAAATAGTCGGAAAAGGAATAACTAAATCTAGGAAAAGGAAAAAGATGGAAATTTTTTATGTGAGAGCAAAGATGCAGGACAAATGTAGAAGTCATTACTAAAACAATTATTATCCTGTAAATTAAGATGTCTCCAGTAACCAGAATCAAGCACTGGTATCCTGGCCTTAAAAGTCTTCAATTTCCACTCTTCTTCTGCTAGACAGAAAAGCTATGTCTTCCCAAACTTCCAATGCACATGTGTTTAATTATTGTTGTAACTCATTTCTAACCACACTTCATGGTGTCGAGGCAGGCACAGGTCTCCTGCAGTTCTTGTGCCACCACTGCCTACCGCATGCAGAATCTCAGAAACAGTATCATGTCCCACATGGCTCTAGGTTTGTGGCTTAAGCAACTGAACTCAGTCCCTGTCTCACATGCAAACACTTACCATTGAATATTTTTATCTAGAGGTCTTAACCTGGAGCTGAATCCCACAGAGGCAAGTTTCAGATACCCAAGTGTAGGTCTGTCGTGACATTTGAGACATCTACTAGGACTGCTAGAGATGGCTCAGCACCTATAGGAAAGTCATACTATTCACTAGCACAGTGATAAGTCGGGCAGGTTATACACAACATCACACCGTGCTGTGCAGTGCAGAATTGAAATATCCACACTACCCACTGTGTGTCCAGGAGATCAGTCCAGTTAAGCTCGATCAGTTTATTGATTAAGGATCTATAATATTATACTAACTCAGGGAGGCAAAGCGTATGATTCCAAATCTATAACTTTTGATTTCATCACAGGTGCTGCAGTAGCTCAAAGTAAAGACAGATTAATATGCAGAAATCTTTAACAGCATTTATCCTCGCTGTTGATTACACTTAACAAACTTTCCATCATGTCACTTAATTCCCCCCCCGCCTCCTTCAGAAGCATAAATTAGAATGTCACCTATAAGAACACCCTTCAGAAACTTTCCTTCAGAAATAGTCAGAAACAGGGTCAGCATTCTTGGAAAAGAAGAGCAGAGAAGAATGCAGAATACAAGCCTTATCTATGTTTCCTATGAATAGGAATGGGAATCAACAGCTTAATAAATTGCAGAAATATTTAATGAAACTGTGGTTTGTCAAAATATTTACTCAAGCTACCAGTCTAACTAGTAAAGCATTATGGAAATTTGGTTCATTGCTTGTCCAGACAATAGTAACCCTTTATCCTAATAAACACAGATACTCAAATCAACATGTAAGTAATAGATGAACCACCAGAGCTCTGAACAGGTTAGTTTTGATATCAGAAACAGGCTGTTTGTAATCATATGGAAATTTACATAAGCAAGCTGATTTTGTTCCTCAATGTTTTTTCAATTTGTTCTCTTTTTTTATAGCCATTTCAGGCATTGTGCAGTGTAGACATAGCTATAGAATGAGCTACCCCATGGCACCATCCCAAGACAGATCTCTACAGTACAGCTACTCATGTCCTCTGGAAGTCAAATGCAAAATTTTCATTGATGCCTATCTTTATTGCTTTTGCTTCCAGGTTTTTCTGTGCTCCTTTATCTGCTACAGAGGGTTGGTGTTGTGACAAGAGATGCTTTCTGAGCTCATCAGTTAGTGCTGCCTATTGAATCCCTGGCTGTCGCTTTGTCGGGCTGTCCGATTTGTGCATTTCTAAGGTATTCATCTATAGCAGCATCAGTTACTCAGGAAAATACTAGAAATGGAACAAATACCCAGGTTTTGTGTTGACTTTTAAAAGCAATCCTCCCCTTCACACTGAATGAGGTGATGTAACCATTGAGGTCAGAGCTGTGCGAGAGCAGAATTACTCTTTTGTGCCATAGGACTATGTCAGATGCCAGTGACCTTTATTGAAGCACAAACATATGGGAAATATGACCTCAGAGGAGAGACTGAAAGAATTAGCATTGCTTAGTCTAGAAGAGAGTAATGAGATACGTAAAACCAGCATTCAGTATGTAAAAGGTAGCTTCAGTGGGCAATCTATTCTCCAGAAACCACTTGAGAGACGACAGGAAGTATTGAGCCTGAAGGGCATCAAGGGAAGTTTAGACGGGTATTAGGAAAATCTTTCTCAATGTAAGGATAGCAAAGCACTGGGAAGCAGGGGAGAATTGTGTAAGGCTGCCTGTCCCACCTGTCAGACAAGCATTTCCCAAGAATGGTTCATGTTAAGCCACTCCTGTTCAGGGGCAGCAGGCGGGACTGAATGACCAAGGGAAAACTTTTCCAATAGTGGCTTCTAGATTTCTAGGATGACATGGTGCAAAAGAGGGGAGGAAAGGGTGGCAGATCTGTAACATGTTGATATCCACATGAAACCTCTGTTCCAGGTGCTCCCATGGAGAAGGCTGAGGCTGTGCACCTATGTGTTGTTCCTCCCTCTGGGTGAGCAGAACACGTGTGTCTCTGAGAACAGGATCCACAGCCAAAATCCACTGACTTGGACCTTGTTTAATTTTGAAACCTAGTGCCAGACCTTTCTAAGTTAGACATTATATTTGAACATAGGTGACAAAGAAACAGCTGAAGAGCAATTTGTCATATATCATATCAGGAAGGGTATGTCTCTAAAGACAGTATCATCTAAGCTTTTTGTGATGTGTTTCTTAGTCCCCTTGCATTTTGCCATGCAGCCAGAGGATGTGAACTTAGCCAGGGAACTGCTAACTGTTGGCAAATTCACAGCACAAGACAAGCTCTACCTCAACAAATGTTTCATGTTATCTAGGTTTATCTTTCTCCCCGAACCTCCTTTGTAAACGGAGAGGGGCAGAATATAGATTCCCTGTCAGATAGCTGGATCTAGTTCCTGTCACTTTCCAGCTGGACTCCTCCTTGGAAAAACAGGAAGCGAACTTTTACTATTGAAATTGCTGAGCTGGGTCTGAACCAAGCTGGTGCCCTGGTGACTTTTGAGTAGCAGTGATTTTGTTGTTGTTGTTTTCAAGTATGACTTTGAAGCAGCAAGATTCAGTGCTCCACATTTCTTATTGATTTTGGCTGCTGAATGTTTTATGACAAGGAGTCGCCCTGCATGAATTCTGAATAGGAGATCAATAGGCTGCTTAAGATGTCGTGCTGTGTTTAGCTGACTGACATGCTTCCTTTCCATCACCACAACCACTCCTAACCCTTTTCCCTCAACGTCTCATTCCAACTCTGGACTTTTTTCCATGTGAATCCCTTTCAAGGCATACCTTGAAACACCTGTGGTGTTATTACCTTTCTGATGTACACCCTAATAGGTTGGACACCCAACTGGCCTGTAACTTTTCTTGTTATCAGCATAATTAACACCATGGCACAATCTGTAGGAAGGAAAAAAGTGAGTTCACAAAAAGCCTGCTTTCCTTGCGTCTTCAAAGTTTCTGTCCCAAGAACAGATTCCTGGGAAAAAAATCCTTTACATGAGGAGTAAATTATATCTTATTCTCTTTCCAAAGAAGCATAGGTTTACGCCTCATCTTTATCTGGGGACATTCTTGGGGATTTCACTAGACTACAGTGGTCTAAGCCAAATGCTCTTTTGAGCTCATGGAAACAGCTGTGCTGTTTCTCAAACTTAGTTCCCCAGCTGTTTTGGGTCTAGGAACAGAAGTGCCGTAACCCAGCCAGAGAAAAGCTCCCTCCTCTGAGAATCAGAGATCTAGTTCCCTTATGCCTGCCTCCCCATCTCTGAGCTCAGAAGATAGTGTAATGACAAGAGAGACATGAAAGGAGCACCAGTGGTGAGGTAGAGATCCATTCACTGAGAGCTGGACCCAGATCAACCTATTTCATAGAAACCAACACATCCCATGGTCACACTTGATGCAACTCACTGCAATCAGTGCTCACCGCAACAAAGCAGTGCTAGCCCCACAACTTGCTTGGCTGTGCCACATCTCTAAGGTGGCAGTAGGCAGGGGCTGCTGTCCCTCCTGGAGGTCTGGGATCATCAAAGTACCATCCAAGGCCCTCCCAGCAGCAAGAGGTAAACCCAGGTTTCTAGGGCTTCCCTGCATCACTTTGCCCCAACTTTGCCATTTCCCCTTCTCATAAGCAAGCTCAACTGCACTCTTTCATCCTTCAGGGAAGCAAAATGCAATTCTGTGTCACTGCCTTAAGTCAGTTCAGGTTCAGGAGTTACCTATAAAATTAGATTTCAAGGGATAAACAGAACTCCCACCACTGAACTCTTCTGTCCCCTCCCGCTTACTCAGAACGAGAAATTTTGGTTCAAAAGCTACATTTGAATTTATGAGCAGTGAATAAATATCCTAATGAATTTTTTAAAAAGTGTTGGCTCAAAAAAAATCTTATACTATTCTGTTACTTACATTTATAGTGGAGAAGGGATTAAGCAATAGAACTCAGTTCCTATCCCAGATGACTGTCCAGGCTCTAGACTGTCCAGGCTATGGTACTTAATCCAGAGACTATTAATGAAGCAACGAAGAAGTCATTTTAGTGACTTTTGTGTTAATTAGCTCCTTCCAATTAAAAAAAAAAAAAGCACAACATGAATCCCAGGAAGAAGGAATCTGGCAGGCAAATAAGTCAGAAGAGAATACACATCTAAGTATATCTGTTCTGCTCCATTTCCAAGAGTAATAACTAGTCATCAGTCATTAACAGCAGCTGCAGATCCCCTCCTTCTCTCTGTTGTCATTTTTTCATCTTCATTTTCCCAGGAGAGAGAGTAAGGAGAAGAGACAGTTCCAGATAATTCTTATAGGACACGTTTTTACTTTCCCAGGAGTAGCTCCATTAAAGCCTTTATATAATAGAATATTGTATAAATTATTATACTGACATAGAACAGCACATCACAAGAGACACACGTGGTCATTTTCAAATCTTTCTCCAAAATATGTTTTACTTTTCCAGCCAGGCTCTGTAATAGATTGGAAAAGGTGATCAGTTTTATGTTCAGAATAGAACCAGCAAAACTGAAATCAAACAACATTTTGTGTTCGGAAAGTGAATCAAGTATTTGCCCTTTATGAAAAATGATTACTTTCTTTAGAAATCTTTTTTCATTAAAAATATCTTGAGCTTTCCACATATTAAAAACTACAAAACTTTGTTTATTGTCTTTATGACTGCCAAAAGTGAAGAATTTTGAGGTTTTCCGTTGGGAAAAAGTAAGAAATTTAAAAGAACATTTTAAAATCATTCTCATTCAACCATTTACATACTAAAATATCATGTTTCCAAACAGGGTTTTTTAATGCCTTTTAGTCATCAGGAATCTCAATAGTATCTTTTTTTATTAGCCATTTCTAGCCCATCAAGAAGTGGGTGACTGTGTCCAGGAGAAATCCCAGGGGCAGAGCAAGGAAAGGCCTGTGGTTCTGAAGGATGCGAGATGGCTGTGAAGAAAGGCAGCATGGTACAGGTTTCTCAAGAAAGAATAAGAACTGGGACTGTGGACAATATCTGTCCCTCTCCAGATATGAAAGAGATAGTGCAAAGGACCTGTCCCTTCAGTTGTGAGGAAGGAATAACATCAGCTCCAGCTACCACAGTGCTCCACCTAACCCCAGACCCTGGTGGGGTAGGCAATGCATACAGAGCTTTTCAGGAGAGACTGTAAGAAAGAGATGACTAAAAGCCTTTAGCATCACATCAAAAGCTGTAAATGAACCTTTTACTTAACCAGTGGGAGGTTTTGTATCACAGTGTTGCAGGTCACAAAACAGACCAGCCAGGTATTTGCCAGGAAAGGAACTAGTAAAAGCTGACCTTAAAACAAAGACTGCATTATTTGCATGTAACCTAACTTAAATCATGTAAACTGAAAACTGAACTAGGTTGAAGCATTTTGAAGACTGAAGCAAGTAGATGGAAACAAACTTAAGAAAGCTTCTGACTGAACAGAAGTAATACTGCATAGTGCCTTGGAGTCTATAAGGAGGGACTATGGAGCACAGGGGAGCAGGGAAATAGTAAAAGAAAGAGAATCCTGAGCTTACAACATCAAGGAACAGCACGACATCAAGGTAGAATAGAAGGACATGAGAAACAGCGATGCATTCAGTTTAATCTAATCTCACTTAACTGTGGCTTGCATATTTGTTGGAGATGTTGACTTAATTAAACTAATAAATTAATCTTCAGTACTTACTGAGAGTGAAATCACACATTCAGTGACTGCTGACGTAGTGTGTGACTCTAGTTGTGTTTTGCTGTGGTGATTTGTGTTAAGTATTTGCCATACTATAGGAGTTGCCATGCCCACCTTATTTACAAATCAAGGGCTGAGTGGGCAAATTGTTCCCTCAGTTGCCTGGCCCAGTTGGTGAGAAGCAGTGGCCCTTGGCACACAACAACCATGACTTCAGGAGAATAGATTTGGGGTGACTTCACACAGAGCATTCCTCTTCCACAGACCCTTACAAGAGCGTGACATTGGAGTTAAGGCATTGAACTTGAATGTAGACTATCTGATCAGCATGGCCTGACTGTAATAGAAAGAATATAGGGATCACGGAGCCACTAAGGAGCCTTGTACCTTGGTCCTAATCTGAAATCCAGATGTGTTTCTCAAGATATCCACCACTTTTCATGAGCATGAGGACATCTAGATAGGATCCTCTCAAGGGCCAAATACATCTCCCAGGACTGGAGAAGTGGAACGAGATTGTGTGAAGAGAAACACATGGCGTTTTCATCCCCTTTTACTACACTTTAGTGGGTTTTTCAGGAAGGCAGGTTAACTGGTCTTGAGAATGGAAGGAGGACCTACACTGGAGGTGCAGAGATCCTGAGACCTCAGGAGTAACTTGCAATGGTCTCAGCCTGGGTTTCCATTGTTACAGCAATCATGCTGGTGTCCCACATGTGCTTTGTAAAACTGCTTATCTCATCGGAAAAATCTTTATATTTATTTAAAGTTCTTAACATAGCTTGACTGCTACTCCAGTGTTTGTGTAACGGACACAGGCAACACATTTGGAAGCACCAGATAAAGTATAAAAGCATCCTTGGGAGTCTCCCTCGGATTTGCTGCTCTTCAAGCAATTACCTTTTGCTTGCATGGATGCTTTAAGCTTAGTGTAATCCACGCTAATGCAAACTGGCAGAGAGAGCACAGAAGAGACCCCCCCAGATGGAGAAGCATAAACTAAGCATGAACTCCACATGCTTCTCCTTAGATGTTAATTGTCCTCAATTGTAATACGATGTTTTCTGAGCTAACTGATTCTCAGATGAAATCTTTTAAAGCTCCTCTTTAGAAAGGAGCTAAACTGTCTCCTGCTGCGTATAATCCAAACAGAGACTGTGCTCCCCTTCCCTACAAAGAGATTTCACCAATCTCCCTCCCAGAGATAGGGATGGTCTGACACAACAATTCTGCTCTCCCGCACAGAGCGCTCAGAGATGCTTTGATAGTCCTTGATATTGCTATGAGGCTCTAAATCCTCCAGCCTTTTAATCTCTCTTCAGGGGCTTTCTCCAGATCCTCTGAATATAAAGAGCTACTGATATATTCAGGCAAATATTTACAATTTCACACTTTACATCAGGGCTGAGACTTCCCAAACTGTCTCTTGGAGCTGAATGACCAGTATCTATGACTGTTAATGGAAATCAATTGCCTCAATACCCCACAGAGCTTTGCAAATAATCACTGGAGTCCCTTGACATATAGGAGTTCCCTGCTTTTTATCTTTCTCTGCCTATTAGTTACAT
>VYZV01016385.1:0-11305 GCA_013401275.1 Pandion haliaetus
ACCCAACAAGCCTTGAAACAAACATTATTTATGCTGCTGACCCCTCTGAATATCACTAATAAATCACATTCCAAAAAGAAGACTAAAACAAAGAGCCACTTTCCTGGACTTAATAGATAATTCACTTAAAACAAATGTACTGCAAGAAAAATAAAAAGCCAACATATCCACGCAGGACATTTCTGTAACCCCACAGTCTATTCACAGGCTTTATGGGGTTTGTTAATTCAACACCAACACTAAGAAGAATTTAGCTGCTTATTTAAGTAACACTGTATTTCCATTTTACTCATGGAGGGGGAAGAGCAAATAAAGAAGATAAAGAATTGAGATCCATGCCCCCACCCCCACCAAGGTCTGTTGGGAAGCTTGTGGTCAAGACAGAACAGAACAAAGATCTCCCAACCGCTGGCTTTAGCTGGCTTAATTCCAGGTCCATCCCCTTGCTCTTGCTGCTATCTAGTCACTTGGGAAAACAATCTGAGAAAAAAGCTCCAGGTAAAACCACTGGAAAAATGAGTGAGGAACTCAGCCATGTGGATTATGTTACACCCAGCCTCAAACACCTAAACGCTCCTTGAACTTTACACATACAGCTTTATGCCCACAGTTTCCTCCCCTCAAGAACAAATCAGGCCTGTTCAGAAAGCTAGAGAAAGTCAGCTACTCTCCTCACCCGCAGATTCTGCGGTCAACTATAAATTACAAATACACAGCAGTATAGCCAACCAAAACATCTGCCTACTAACTTAAGTTTTCTTTAAATGCCTGATCGACTTTCTAGATACAACGATAAAGCATAGTAGCGGTGGAGAGTGAGAAAAAGGGAGGGGAAGGAAAAGAACATATTTTTGCTCAGTGAGAGAAAAAAAAAAGTAGAAATTATGGCCGCCTTGGTCATGTGATGACAAAAATCTTTGCATCAAAAAGCCTCAAAGGTAACAGTAGTTCAGAGACACTGGTCTTGCCTTGCCTTGCCTTATGTTTGCTCACTTCTCTTCCAGCTGATAAGGTATTTCTTTTCCATTCACAGAAATTGCCATGCCAGGACACCATTCGTACATGTACGAGCTACTGCCTCCACTTATTTTCAGTCTGCTGCAGTCATTTACACACATATATAAAGCAGTACCATACAGTGGCAACACAATAGTCCAGATCTCTTATTTTACACTACACTATATAAATGTCTGGATCGTGTTAAACATCATTAATAAACACCAAAGTTACACCCTCAAAACACTGCTCATAGGGCAAAACAGCAGTGTATCTCCAGGCAACTGCAACTTCCAAGTTAAATCAAAAAGATTATCTAGATTAAATTCAATTAGTCATTATGTATGGAAGAATACTTCTTGCATGATACATTCACACATTTTGTAGATATAAAAAGAAAGGAGTTGCTACTCCCCACTCCTGAGTGCAATCAGGTGTCCACAAACAGGCTTATTTCTACAGTGGTAAGCACATCCACAACAGCCATGAGCCAGCAAATTATAAAAGGGCACATTTTATCTAGCCATATGCAGAAGGAAGACCATTTCAGGTTTTGAGACATTAGTTTAGGCCTCAAAAGTCCAATTTTCAGGTCAATCAGTCCCTCCTTTTTTTGGTCACTCAGTTCTCTGAGGCAATAAGGAAAAATAAGCTCAATCACGGACTATTTTTTAGAAGAAAAGGATGTCAGAGGAAACCACAAGCTTAGAGAAATCAAAAAAGCTTCCTAAAAATACTTATTTAAATGAATTGCTTCATCACACAAACCATTTTCAGAATCATGTTATTAAAAGCAGGTATGAGTTTGCATAAGTCACCAGAAATTTTATTTCTTTCCAAGCTTCCTTCTAATCCATCTTCATACCTTTAGACTGGTTTCACACAGTTTCTGCCTGGCTTGATGTAGCCTTAACTGCTGCCCTGAGCAGAGTTGGCTTGCTTGCCACAGCTTGGCCAGCCCTTGAAAAGGTTCCTCCAGCAAGGAAAAAGGTAGATTCTCTCCCAGCAGTACCTACATCCTGAATGACTCTACTGCGAAGAAGCAGAAATGCAACTGAAGTTTACATAAATCAGACGATTTCATCTAACTCCCATGAAGCTTTTCCATGGATCTCGCTCCCTCACTGTAAGAGATGAAAAAACGGCTAAACTTACAAGCAGTTCCAGAAATTTCAATCTCCTATAGAGACTGCTGCCAACTACTAAGCAGTCCCACCACCCACAGTTATCGCCCAAGAGGCGTGTTAGATGACCAGAAGACTACAGGGCAGAACTGATCATAATGACTGTTCTCCTGCAACACACTTTCAGAGAGTTAAAAATAAATAAAGCTGCCAGAAGTGGTCTAAGTGGAGCAGCTCAGTCAGTAGCCAAGACAACACAAAGAAAAGATTAGAGGATAAGCACAGTCCAGTATGCCCAAGGCCTGGAGCTCTTCTGAAGGCGAGTGTTTACCTGGTGAATAGCTTCTAACACAGAAGGGCTGCGATGGACTATGAAGTAGTTGGTCATATATATGAGGTATTTTCTTTCCAAAGTTAAGCTTCATTTTAGTGGCTTCAGAAAGCCATTTGTGGGAAACAAAAGGCTCCCTAAAAACCTTTGTTTTGTTGCTTCCTCTCTGGAAAGCCTGTCAGTAGTATTGATGGCCATACCTTCCTAGGAGAAGGGAAACTTGGTGCTTTTACCTTTGATGCATGTGGTTTTGGAGTTCGGGGGGGGGTGGGCTGGCGAGGAAAGGATAGCATCATTCTTCTCCTTACAGCAGAAATTCATTGCTACAGTGTCCAAACTCTCTCCTGCAAACCACAAACCGGTCTTTTTATCACAGGAGAGGGAGATGTCTCCAACTCATATTAAGAACAGCACTGCTATCAGCTCTGTAAACGGAGGCTGTCAGAGCTGCAGTAGGAGGATTGCAACAATGACGTATGTGAGGAACGTACGTGAACTCACCCAGTATGGAAAAGCAGCTGATCATGACCCTACCTTTGTGCTCCCCCTCCCAAAACAAACCCCCTACAGAACACCCTGACATTGAATAGCATTGCTCAGACTCTGGTTGACCGCGTTCAGGAGGCGGCAAAAAAATACACATAAACAATCCCATCCTTGCAACAGCAACACAAGAAGGTGAATGCAAGCAGATACCAGTCTTCCACCTACTTCCCTTTCCAGAATTACTGCCCTCCTGTGTGTAAGGTAGGCCACAAGCACTGTGCCTTCAGACTGGCAAATCTGTAGCTACTTTTATCTGGGAAGAAAGGACACATCAGATCTGTTTTAATGAGAGAAGCGCAGTACACCCCGACCCAACAAAGCACAAAGGTAAGTGCAGGCCTGTATTCTAACTGCTCTGTCATCTGCACAGGCCATAGTCTCCACTGCTCACCCCAGATGTAGGAGAACTGGACTTTTAGTCAGTTCCCTACAATTTGAGCTATAGAGCTTAGTAATGCTCTTTTAAAGGAACAGTGAAAATCTCAGGCAGAACAACCACTCATCAGTTTCTCTATGCCAGACACAAAACTGCGTTCCACATATCTAGAACAGAGTTTTCAAGCCTGAAATAAAATTCCCAAGGGTTTTTTTGGTTTGTTTTTTTTTTTAACTCATGGAAACTCAGTTCTGCAGAAGGAAAAAATTGAATCAGTTCGCCAACCAGTTCTCAAAACAGTTCAGAACAGTTCCTTCACTGCCAAGTTTAAACTCCCTGGCCCCCAAACATCAGTCTAGTTGGCACTAGTTCTATAAATGTTTTTTTAATCTCAGTGTAATTTCAAGACAGACTGAAAATACCCGAAAGGCATGTTGGTGGTACCTATCACTTTCCCCCAAAAGAAGGGCAAAAAGCAGCACATATGCATGTTCAATTAATTTTCCAGAAGTGATGTCTGTACACCCGGCCAGTGTACAAAATTTCCAAACTAATCCCAAAGTACAATTTGTCTACCTAACAGAGGACACACGTTTAAAAACACCTCACAGTGTATTTGGCATTAATGGTTTAAAAAAAAAAAGATTCTACTCAGTACTGATCACTTCCACGCCCACGTGTTCCGCTGCACCCGCCAAGCTTGGCGTTTCACTCGGTGGTAAACTGGATCAAGGAATTGATCCACCTAAAAAGTAAATCAGGAAAAAGAAGTTGTTTTTCAAGTGGATCAGTTCCTCTGCCAGTCCCCAGTGTACACCCAAACAGCAGCAAATTAGGGGGAAGGCTGAGGTGGGGGTGAGGAAATGGGCAGCCAACAAGGAGGATGCAAGAGCTAATCAACCAGCAAGCCACAGTGCTCACACAGGCTCATTCATGTGGTTTGATATGAACCTTCCTTATGACGCCAAATCACAGATTTTTAATTACCA
Source organism: Pandion haliaetus (assembly GCA_013401275.1). NCBI lineage: Eukaryota > Metazoa > Chordata > Aves > Accipitriformes > Pandionidae > Pandion > Pandion haliaetus. The sequence goes on from VYZV01016385.1 coordinate 4,363, forward strand.
CACGCAACTTTAGAAAGAAAGGAAGGAAATTGCACAAGTATGCCTGACCCTACATCCACTGTATCAATGTTCAGTAGGCACCTTGCCACCAGCTTCAAGAAGAACTGAATCCAACATACATTCAGGACCATGTTGTAAAGCTGCAGACAACAGCTCTTCTACCCGTGGAAAGCAATCTGGAGAGCATGTGGGAAAAATAGAAGAGAAAGGGAAATTAACTTTTCTAACACCTTCCACTCTGTGAAGTGACTTTTGGGAATTACCTCCAAATTTCATTTACTGAGTGATAAGTAGACTAAACTCAAATAAGCAAAGACCTGTAAGATGCCTAGACATTCGTATTGAAGCTCTTTCCTTCTTGCCTTCCTCTGTAACACAGCATCATGGAAATACTCCAGGAAAGAGTTTCACTGACTGAAGGAAATAACAGTGACTATCATTGTCCTATTGCATTGAGGGACTTCACCCTCTTTTTATGGATACTCCCTGTGTCCTCTAGACACATGTCCTACTTTTTCTTCAGCAGATACCTGGAACTATGAACCTCTTCTCTGAATGTTGAAATTCAGGGAAGGGAAGGAAATAGTGTTGGAATGCTTAACAAATAATGGCAGCTACAGAAGACATGCACATATTGGCACGTGCACACACCTTGTACCCTGTATGCATAAAACTAAAGGAAAAACACAGGCTTCTGCAATATAAATAAAGTAGATGACTTAAAAATAATCTAATTGGAGTTCAACTCTATCCAGCACCCTACTACTAAGCAAGCATTGGGAAGTATTCAAACAGAGAATGATTTTCTGACAATAAAGCAAGAACAATAGCAAATATTCCATTTGCAATTAAGAATCTGGGTTTTGTTTTCACAGTAACAGTGGGGATTTCTTCAATAGTGACTTCAATTAACTTCTGCTCCCCCTCACTGCCAAAAGGCTTAATGGGCCCAAAACCATGGCTGCTTTTTCACAATGAGACTAAAAAAGGGCATTATTACATCCTTTTAAAAAAATGTTTCAATTACATTTATTACACTTGCCTACCGTACTGATGGGCTTTCCCCAAGAGGAAAGAAAAAAAAAAAAACCAAAACCACAACACAGATAAATAAACCCCAGCAAAAGCAGTTAGTGGCCTCAGAAGAACCAAAAACCCTTAAACATTAAAAAAAAAAATTAATAGGTCTGTTTTGTGGTTGCCACAAGCCAACCTGCTGATTCAGGGCAATGTCACCAGCAGTATTCTTATCTGCAAAGGGTAACAATCAATTGTTTGACAGAAACAAAGGAGAGCTCAACAGGAAATCAACCAGCTCGGGACAGATGGTCACTGAATCAAGTTTCACCCCTCCCCTCTCCAAAAATAGGCTTAAGAGGCATTTTCTGTTACCAAGCAACAGCCCAAAGGAAGGCATAAATCTTTTCCTACGTGTTATTCCCCTCCTCCCCGACACACATACATTTCAATCGACTAGGGCGGTATGTTTGTGGGTTTGTTTATTTTCTAAATAACAGGTACAAGGGTTTATTCCATGCAATGGCAATGTGTTTCTGCATGCCCCCTACACACTTTTCCTTTTTTTTTTTTTTTTTTTTTTCGAAGGAGACGAGAGCAATTGGCAGGGGCTGGACTTCAATCAAAAAATGGCAATGTANCACCAAGGTGGGTTACAAGCAGCGGTCCAATAACTCCTCCATGTTCGGCCAAGGTTCACTGGAGACCTGAGAAATGACTCCTCCAAGGAGGAGAATTCCTGACGACTGTTTTATATAAAACCAACNNNACCCTGATCATACCATGACGAAAGAGGTGACCCTTTTTTAAAAGTCATCATAAAACCCTGTACCTGCTTCAACCCATAAAAATCCATAAAATTTAATATCCTGAAAGCACTATGGTATCTTTAACGTAACATACAGACCAGCGGACTTTCAAATCATTTCATTTCTCAGAGCATTAGTTTTCTAGTACCTCAGCCACCCTAAGTGAGAATCAGCTATTCAGGGTATGGGATGAGTAGGAAAAGATATTCAACATTTACTTTTCTGCTGGGCCAGGGGAGGAAAGAAGGTGGGGGGTGGGGTGGAGGGGAGAAAGGGACCCGATGTGGTTGTTTGTGGGGAGGANCAGATTAGCATCCAGAGAACAAACCGGTTTGTTTGACCTCCCCTACCATACAAACTGGTAACAGGCTGGCAGGCTGCAAAGAGAGATGTAGTTAAATTTAGTCATACAAAGAGTAACCTGCAATAAAATAATTTTTTTTTAAAAGTTTACAATTAGGACCCCCACAAAAATTAAATGGGGAAGAAAAAGTCTCACTTCTGCAACAAACTGGGTAATCATCCTTTAAAAGCACAGAGCCTGGATTACCACTGACACATACTTAGACTACTAAAACATATGGCCCAAAAAAAAAGAAAAAGAGGGGGAGTATGGGGGGAGGGGAAAGGTTGTGACAGCATGTGGCCTGCAAATGCTTTATTTAACACCTCCTCAACTACCACTTGCTTTAGCCAGCTGAAGACCTTCTGCGAGACACAGCGTAGCCTATTTTCACTGGGTATTTCATATACTCCTTTAATACCAACGCAGATACTGGTTAGCACCACTATGGTGGGTAAACAGAGCCCCAGCCGCAGGCTGCTTCGCAGGTGAAGGGCCTTGGACTTTCGAGTCCATTTCACCACAAAGCCATCTCAGTGGAGACGCTGCCCTGGCTCTCTGCGCACGGCAACGAGATCTCGCAGGGAAACCGGCAACTAAGGCATTTAAATTCGATTAATTAAAATTAAGTTAATTGAAATTAAACAGAAGGTTTCAACACAAAAGCCAAATTAATAACTGTTTGTATGTATGCCAAGAACACAATTTGGTCTACTATGTCTAAAGCTTACCGACAGAAGCATGAAGCTCAGCAGCCCAAGGTCCTAACAGGAGACTTGAACTAAGGACACCCTAGGCTCAGCCACAGAAGACTGTAAGGGCTAATCATTACTGTAATACAGTGCTTAAAAAACTCTCAGGAGGACCACCATCTTTGTTTTGGAGATAGGGAAACTGAGGTGCAGAAAAGCTATGTGCCTTCTCTCAGTGGCAGAATTCAGAAGTTAAACCAGATCTTCTGCAGACCCAAGTCCACATTGTAATACCACCCTGAGCAGTCAAATGAAAGCAAATTGTTATTTATGTAAATCCATGGCCAACATCAACATTTTTACAGCTGTTTTTCCTTGCCTTTTCACAGATTAGTGAGAGCCATGTAGCTGAAATCCAATTCTTTACTGAAACTAGGGTCTCTCATCAGGCAAGCAATGATAGTTAACCCAGAGTATTCAGGAAGGGATATACCTGTTCTTCTAACACATTTGGAATTTGGTTAAATAAGACATAAAAAACCTACAATTTTTCTCTAATGCATGTTGATAATTTGGCTGTAGCATATTAAATTAATTATGGACTGCAACAGTTTGGGGTTTTTTGACCACCAGTGTAAATGGTGTAAAATATACCATGGCAACAGAAGCCCCATACTTTTTGCATGCTAGTACATAATCCACCATATGGGAAAAAAACCCTACATTGTAGTTTTGCATAAGCATTTATCATAGTTTTAGAAGAGGCCTGTTCTCTTACATTTAACAAATATATGTCCTTCACACCACTCTGCCATGGTAAGAGAGAGATAACCACGTAAGAGGGGAAAGAAAGGTTGTTTCCTTTTCCTCTCTTAAGTATGCTGGGGGTTTTTTTTCAGTGACCAAAGAAATTTCCATATTCCTTGGCCAAGGTGGAATCCCCAGACACACTGCATATTTTTTGGTCGAAATGTAGAAGGACACAAGTTTACCTCAAATCTCCCTCAATAATTCCATGATTCTATCAAGTGAGGTCTGAGGAGCCTGCTTTCCAATATATTTTCTTTAAAAAATCAGAACAGATTTTCTTTGGATTCTCTAGCTCTCAAACTGCTAGTTTAGAACTCTAGGTCTTGTAACTCAATCTATTATTATATTAAGTTTAACTTGACTCTTGAGCTTGAACTAAGCCATTCTCCAGCCAAAAAAGAAAAAAGAAAGTATATCTGTAAATGATACAAACAAATCCCCATCTTTTTTGCCATGGAACATAATAGCAATTGGCCGTGTTCAGAACACAAGAACATTCCTCAGTTACCTCTGACCTGCTCTGATCATTCCCAAAACAAAGAAAATCACAATCTGAATATTAACCTTCATATGGCTGTATGGTAACATTGCATTTAACTGTTTACTTGCCAGTTTGACATCAACCCATTTCAAAAGAGGCTGTTTCTCTTAAGCCATTTTCAACTTATGTATTCATAGTCTGGGGATATTTTTCCTGGCACACATGACAACAGTATGGACATAAGAAGATTCACCAGTGTATTCTCTTATCTCTGCACACTGGCTGAAAGAAACACAGTTTATGTGATTTATGCCAGATCAGAAAGGCACACAGAATAGACCTCATTTTCAACAAGGATTTTTAATAAGAAATTTATCAGTCCCTCCCAGCATGAACTGTACTTAGGAACAGGGAGGACAGAATTGTTTTAATGAATTCATCCCGAGGCCAACCTCCTTCCATGCATATGGCCTCAAATACACTCATTTTCTGTCCTCAGGGCAAAGGGTTAGTTATGAATCATAAAACAGTTCTGCTCTCTGGCCGTTGTTAACTTGCCAGTCAACTTTTTCCTAAAATTGAGTTTCTCAAACAACATCCAATCTCTAGTTGCCAATTTCTAGTTCTTCTTTCCCCCTTGCTGTGTTTTTTTTATAAAACTTCAACTTCCCACGGTTTATTCAGTTAATCATTTGGAGCAGGAAAATGTATGTTGTTATCCAGCCTCCTTTCCTCTTTTCATAATTGAAACTAAAAAGCACAACCCCCTTCTTTCCACACTTGGCTGTTTTTCCTCTACATATGGAGTATGTTCAGCCAGAATATGGCAGCTAGAGGGAAACTGCAACCCACATACTGAATCATCCCATAAGAATCAGTATGTCCAGAAAAGTAAAACATACGGACACACATACAACTCAGTTATCAGAAAGATGCACGAGGGCATGTAATTGAGAACAGCAGTTCCCAAACCTCACCAACTAACAAAATAATTAGTAGAAGCGATTCATTGAAATTATATAAACAAATATCTCCTTCTCATGCGTGTTTTTAGTCCTGACAAAGGTTTAAAATTAATAGTAGTGGGCTTATTTTAAGTTTTCTTAGAGTAAAATGTTTGATTATGAACATTAGTAATCTAGAAAGACTGATTTTAGACAATGCAACAATGTCAATCCATCAGATATCATTATCACCCTTTGATGCTCAATCTTCCATCCCAGAGAGGCCAACCAACCTCTTATGGAGTCACTCAAGCTTTGCAGCCTTCCTATTAACAGATGCCCAGGAATGCCTCAATCACCAGACCATTTCTGGGTTACCATCCACTAACGTGACAAGACCAGCAGACAGCTGCCAGTAGCAGAACTCACTGTGTCTCTCCCTTGATGTGACTGGACATGCAATCAGCACGTATTTCTGATGACATACAGAAAGCACATCTAGCACACAGCAGAAAAACAGCCAGAAAAAAAGACAGCAAAAAGCAGGTTACCAAAACAGTTCACGTGGCCAGCAGCCTATTCCTTGAGTATGTCTGCAAAGCCCTTGGGCCAGATGAATTGTTTCAGGAAGCTGTGTCTTACCAATAGGTAATACTGCCTAGTTTATGGGTTTTGTATTCCCCCACTTTGTAACAAACAACAGAATCACAGAATAATTCAGATTGGAAGGAACCTCTGAAGGTTAACCAGCCCAACCTCACACTCAAAGCAGGGCCACATTGGAAATCCTGTGAAAATAAAACACTGTTATGATGTATTTTGGTTCATGGCTGATTTGCATCAATAGTTTTGACTTACTAACCTGTCAAATCTAAATGTGAGGTTCTCAGTAATTCTCAGCTAGACTACAACGAAACAAGAACCAAACATCTGTTTCTTAAAAATAAAAGGTCAGAGGCACAAAATACAGTTTTTCCTCAAAGAAAATGAAATGTTTTATCAATGCAAATACTTCATCTGTTTCCCAATGTGCAGTTTTTGCAATTTGAACAAACTACTAACGAACTACAAAGCAAAGATCCAGCCATGTGTCAAGGTTATACATTGAGGTTCATGCTGTACTTGTTTATATACTGAATCAGAATAGAGAACACAAGCTGAAGATATCAGTATCATCAGACATCAGAAGTATCAAAACTATGCAGCATCTGTTGCATTCCTCTCTCTCTTTCAGCCATAAGACCCTGAACTTCATGTTACTGAATTCAAAGTTGAGCCCATTTTCACAGAACAATTCAATTAAAAAGCACCTGGAAGAATACTGTCTTTTACTGAAAGTAAGTCCCAGATCCAATTCTTGTTTATTACACTGCTGGGACAGCATCCTTTAAACGTGGTGATCAAAAGAAAACCTTTTTTCCCCCTTTAAACAGACATCAAAGCCACAATGTTAGGATAAATTTTCAGCTGTCCTGAACCTACAGGTTATACAGATTTGCCTTTTTCAGCAGGAGGAACTCTGGCAACACGCACATGCATCTTCACAAGTTCAACTCGAGCAATTTATCTGTCTGGCCTTAGCACATAATCAGAAATGGATTTACTACAGTGACAGCAAATGGAGCTGAAAACATATACTGCACTGTGTAGGGGAGTGCTTAACCTGTATCACAAGCACAGCCTCCCTCTTTCTACACTAAATCCACATCACAACTGGAATCACCCCAAAGCCAAGCTTGACAGAAAGCCAGCCAGCTGTGCTGCAGATGAAAATGAGCACCCATCTGTGCAGCCACCAGGAACAAGGCATCTCTCAATAACACAACCATGCTGGACAGTCAGCAAGC
>VYZV01016385.1:22638-59663 GCA_013401275.1 Pandion haliaetus
CTCATGTATCTGAAACAGAAAACACAGAATGCCAAAGCAGCTGCTGGAGTGAAATAAAGGAGAGACCACACAGTTTGGGGAACATACAGGCATGGACAACAAAAGAACGTCTGAGGGAACAAGAAAGTGCAACTTCAAGCAGTGAGAAATTGGAGTCAATCATTAGGAATTGTTGACAGCAGACATGCAGTCACACAGCAATTAGAGGCTCGCTTTGGGAAGCAAGGTCAATTAATACTGAGGTAAAGAGGCAGCATCAAAAAAGCACCTGGTTTAGCAAGCAGCATTTTCTGATCCCTGACTAGGCAACATAGAAGAAAATTGTCATTCATGGGTTGGGTTTTGGCCATTTTCATATTCACAAGGCAAGATACCAACACCTATATTATCTTCTGTTATAAAAGACCGTGTAAGAACATAATGTGACACTACAGTTTGTGCAGAGATTGATGGGCCCCCGGTGGAACTACAGAGGTTGATAGGTATCCTTCAGTCCTGACCCTTCATAATGGATTGCATTTCCCCCTGCCTTTAAGTATCTCTTCACTTTCTTCAGATTTCCTGGTTTTGAGAGCAGTAAGAATAAGATCCTTTGGGATCTAGTGTTCCAAATACTGTGGAGAGTAGGATTGACAGTTCCCCCCTTCCTAGCCGTGAGGGCAAACTTCCCAATAGATTTCAACCTTTTTTTTTTCCTGAAAGTGAAGGTCATCAGTTTATCTTAGATCATTCTCTGAACTAGAGCTTGCATCTATATTTGTCATGCCTGTTACATTTAAATATTCACTGATAACGGGATGCATCCAACCTCAGAAAATAGATTTCAAAAAACTCTCTGCTTTAATTTCTTGTTATTCATGAACTATCGATTTCATACATACTAAAACCAGTAATTTCTATCCTAGAAACATTAGTATGAATGTTTTATTTGATCTAAGCTCCAAACCTTTGATATTAATTTAAACTTTGCCTGAATGAAGTGTCTGAATTCCATAGACCTCGTCTTGCCCTTGTTAAAAGCTGATTGCAAACTTTGCTTTGACTTCCTTTGTTGGGGCTAAAGCAAACTGCACCATCCTGATGGGTAATTCCGGTATGAGCTTTCCAAACAACTTTCACCCTTCTGCATGCATCACCAATGGTCTTTTATGATTCGTTATACCTTTATCCCTTTATTATTGTGATGTGAATTATTCTTTCCCTGGTTGTAATATTGTAAACTTGTATTGTGTCTATTTAACATCAAGGCATCTATGAAATGAGTACTATCCAAATACTTAAGAGCTATCCCCTGAAAAAAAGTTTATTCAAAATGGATGAAACGTGGATAGGATGAAAGAGGAAGCAGTGCTGGAGATGGGGAGCTGAAGTACGTGAAATTAAATGTTTGTAATGCAGACACTCTGAGGGCAGAGCTAGGAACTGAATTCAGATCTCCTGATGCTCAGACACTGCAGTAATTCCAATGTCATCATATCTAAGCTTTCTTGTCTCTATTCTTTTACTGAAATGTTCTTAAAATACATATTTTGGCATCAGTATTTTTAGCATTAATATTTAGCACACCTCCTACAAAAAAAATTGATAGCGCACAGTAAGATGAAAGAGACAGAGTGTTTCTTACAACTAGTAAGAACATACTTGCTTTATCTTTGGATTACTCACTCCATAGAAATTGAGCAACTAATCAGCGGGCTTTCCTGCAGTTGCACATGGTCAGTGGCACACATATGCTTTCTATTCCTTCCTGATTGTGATTGGATTTTGCAGAATGACCGCTGTTACAAGATAATAATTTCACAAAAAGAAACAGATGGTTGTATAAAAGTCCTGGAGCTAATCACTAGAATCTCGATCACCCTGACTGTAGAAACTATAGCCAGAGTCTCATTTTTCTTTGAACTTTCTGTAAAATACTTGGTATTGCAATGTCAGCTCTTGTATACAGGTTGGCAACTGTACTCCATCTATTGTGCAAGACACAGTAGGATGTCATTTCCTTGGCTAAGAAGCATGCCCTTAACAACAACAGACTGTATGCCAGCAAAAGGGAAAATGCATTACCCTGCCTAAATCAAAGCTATTCTTTGAACAGGAAGAACTTTTGGCACATGTATAACTGTGCTGCGTGAGAGAGTCTGTAAGAGTATTTCTCTTTATAATTTTCTAAATAATTTGTGAAATTCACATTTGTTTCAGGTAAGGCAGTGCAAAAGGACTACCCCTTTTTAGTACTATTAGAGCTACTGTGAAAAAGTAAGTTCTGTGTTAAAGAAAACTCTGTAAGCTAGCCTTTTTTGGTCAAAGCTGAGCCTTTACATAGTTTTTATGGGTTTTTTTTTCCTTGAATGGATTTTGATTTCATAATTCATTTTCAGTATTTACTAATCTTTCAGTGGAATCCTTTTTAGTAACAAATCTGTGCATTACTTTAGACTGTGGCTGATTGAAATGAATCATACAGTGTGAATTCAGGTTTTATGATTGAGCCTGTTTTTTATACACCATGGATTTAGCACAATCCATTTTGACCTCTTTCAGTGGGAAGATACGTTGTGATTTTTTACTCTGCAAGATGTTATCAATACTCCATTTTTAAAAGGGAAATTAAAAGCATGGTAACTGATTGCTTTAAATGATTCAAAAAGAGTTTTCTGATTGTAGTTGGATTTGTTCACTTTAACTTGATTATAAAGAATTTCCATGTATCTTGGAAATCATGGGTAGGACACTCATGAGGTCCGTAGATCTGAGGACTCCCCCCCCCTCCCCCGGGATATCCAGATCTAGGTTAGGCTTTTGTTCATCAGGAGATACTATAAAAAAAAGAATTTTGCCATGGACACTTAGATAATTGTGTGTAATAAAAAGGAGTACTACCTTCTGTTTAAATGGTTTAAAAGTACAAGACCGTATAAAAACCAACCTCAACAAAATGGAAAAGTATGCATAGTACTGACTATTCTATAAAATACTCAGCTATGCTCTGGCTCTTTCACTGTCCCAGAGACACCACTGAAACTTAGATCCATTACCCCTAAATGGCATGGCTCCATTGCCAAACACAGAATCTCATCAAACTATTTTGTGGCCTAGAGTGAAATAATCCTTTTAAATAGGGCTTACTTACAGAGGAGGTAGTCTTGCCTAACTTTAAGCTGTCTAAAACTTGAGCTCTAATCTATCTTTTTTTACAGACAGTAAAAGTAACTTGGCACCTTCAGCAGGCAGTTTCATCCCATTCTTAAATGAACACCTTCAGAAGGCAATGCCTCTCCCCTCGTTCTCCTCATTGACTTTTGAAGGAGCTTAGAGACCTAGATTAGACTGCACACCTATATACCACCAACACTAGGTGAATGCAGTCCCTCTCCTTGTGATCACCTGATCCCTTACCACAGGGATATAAAAAAATTCCCCCCATTGTTCCCCATTGGACACGTGCAGCAGAACCACTTGCAGGCATTGTAAGTCCCCTGGTTTGTTAGTCATACACAGGAAAAGGATAAGTGGTAGTTTCACATAAGCAATTAAATTTAGAGCTGACAAAGGTGGGTTTTTTCATGGCACTGACATGGTTTGATGAGTGAAGCTCAATGGTAAAAGTTTTTTAAATTCCAAATTTGCAATGTTTTCTGTAGCTACTATCAGTAAGAGCAGTGAATCTCACCAAAGCCAATATGTCAGTGCTGGCTGATGTTTGTTGGGTTTTTTATTCTGAACCCAGCTGGGGAATGGCAGTGAGTGCACTTGCTACTTTATTTTTGCTGCCTTTTTATTAAGTAGTTATTTGCTCTTCATAAGAGGTGCTGCTCATGAACTAACAAGAATGTTAACAATAGCAGAGAAAATGGCGCTGAATCCAAACTGGAGTCAAGCCATGGAAATTGGGCATTTTAAAGGTGAAAAACAGACATCTCACAGCACCCATGGCTTTAGTTTAATGTTTGTAGTGCAAGGCATTTTTAGTGTTTTAAAAATAGCTTTACATTTTTCACTACCTAGAATCTATGCAGGTTTATCAATCTAGGGTATCAAACTTGAATCTTGGTTTGTGACTTCGTTTTGTTTATGTGAGAAAGTCATAGATGTGTTTGAGCTTTTGGGGTTTTTACAAATGGAAAATACTTTTGAGGTGAGGTGGATAAGACTGTGCAAGCCCTAACCATCCTTGGTTTTGTCACTGTTCCCTTTACACAGAAAAAAATTCCTACTTATAGCAGCTTACAGCAAATTCCCCAGGCTTGTAGCTCCCAGAAGTAACAGTCACTCCCTCTCACAGTTTTCCTACCAGGTCCACTCACATCACGGTAGACCAGACTTTATCCTAATGAAAAGCTTAGCTGCTAAGTGAAGTTAGTCCAGCGTTCACTGTACCTTAACAGGCTCAAGTGCTGTCAACAGCAGATCTCTTAGTCTTGCGGAGGCAGATCGCTGAGCCTACAGAGCTATCTACTCCCATATTTATAAATTCCCCATCTTCTGCAGAAGAATTTACGGAGGTATGTGAATGCAGAGACAGCTTGGCTCAGTTCTCTCAAAGCACAGAAAGAGAAGTAGGTGTGTGCTGTGGGGTGTGACCTGCCAGCTGGCTTTTCCACAGCGAAGGTTTCCCACAGAGCTTCAGAAACATGTCTAATAGCTGCCACACCTCTCTTGGGCAGCTTGTAGTGTCTTGGTGTTGGGCTGTCTTAACCTGCACTCTGCAGGTGTGCAGACACTGAATATTTTAGCCACTCATCTCCCACCTGTTTCTCTTGTTCCTCAAAGAAAAGAAAAAAAAACAACCAAACCCCAAAAAGTTAAATGCTGCAGTATCTATATGCCTACAAACCTCGCTGCAAAAATAAATTTGTATCTGAGTTATAATGTATTAATTACAAATACTTTTTCTAACTACCCCTCTTCATTTTCTTTCTCTGTGTGTAACTTCCCTGGGAGATTAATTTAGGTTAATGTCTCGTAAAGCTACTGGTTTTAATACTGAGTTACATTCATCTGGGTGTCAAGGAAGTCGGTTGTTTTGTCAAGATTAGTATCATTTTCTGTCTTTGACTGTATTACCGTCTCTCAGGCACATGGTCCTACCAAATACACAGCGAGTTACATTTGCTAACAACTTGCTGTACAACTTTTGCGTGTCTGCGGGTCTTCTGGTGGCACCAATGAAAGGGAAGCAGTGGAAGGTCCCTGCTTGCACTTTGAAAGCAATCTGGGCTGGGATTTGTACTTGGCTTGGTCAGCACGGAAGGCTGCTGCACTCACCCCCTGCGTCGCTTCGCCGTGGAACCTGCAACAGCCAATAGATAGCCCCCAGTCCCACCTCGGACAGGGCTGGATCCTTGTGACTGCAACATGAGGTTTCAGGTCATGTTTTATTTATATATTGGGATTTTCTGTAGGGGTTTCTTGGTACCTCCTGCCAGTTAAACAGACAAGATTGTGATTGCTGTCAGGAGGGAAGGAAACCTACCTGCTTGCACTGCTGGTTAGAAGCAGTTCCAAAACCAGCTGCTGTCCAGTCAGCCCATAAAGGAAGAAAATCCCGAGGGCTACAAAAAATGGACTCATTAATGCTGTGGGTTATTTTTTAACATAAAAATAGTTAATCTCTATTCATTTCCATTATTATGTGTTTATTGTATAGAATGGTCCATGTCCCAGCAGCTCCAGAGAAAGGGTAGGTCCAGGTTATGCAAAATAAATCCCTCCGGGTTTTCTAGTTTGTTTACAAGAGTTTTTATTCATCTAAGTAACAAAAAGCCAGCTAAGTCTCTTACTATGTTCACTCCTGACACTTAGCAATCTATGAACTTGACACAAAATATTAGACCGCATAAACTGGACTTCTGCTTCCAGAGCAGTAGCGTTTTCAGATCAGTAATCCCACATGTATGGTCTCTCTGCCCTCCTTTGCTTTCTGTTTTTGTTTGTTTGTTTTGCTTTCCCTTAGCCTTTGAGGAAGGATTTTCCTTATAGGTAAATTCAGTTTTATGTAACATTTTGTAGTTGCAAGTCAGAAGATTCCTCTTGGGTTTTGGCATCCCAAAATTAAAATAAGGCTGTCGTGGTTTAAGCCCAGCCAGCAACTAAGCACCACACAGCCACTCGCTCACTCCCCACCCCTCAGTGGGATGGGGAGGACAATTAGGGAAAAAAGTAAAACTTGTAGGTTGAGATAAGAATGATTTAATAACTAAAGTAAAATTAAATTTAATACTAACAATAATAAAAAATAGTAGTAATAATAATTGTCATGAAAAGGAATATAATAAAATAAAAATAAAAATATAAAAACCCCAAACAACAAAAAGACAAGTGATGCACAATGCAATTGCTCACCACCTGCTGACCAGTGCCCAGCCAGTCTCGGAGCAGCAATTCGCCCCTCCCGGCCAACTCCCCCCAGTTTATATACTGAACATGACGTTCTATGGCGTGGCATATCCCTTTGGCTAGTTTGGGTCAGCTGTCCTGGCCATGCTTCCTCCCAGCTTCTTGTACACCTGCTTGCTGGCAGAGCATGGGAAACTGAAAAATCCTTGACTTAGGATAAGCGCTACTTAGCAACAAATAAACTATATGTTATCAACATTATTCTCACACTAAATCCAAAGCACACTGTACCAGCTACTAGGAAGAAAATTAACTCTATCCCAGCTAAAGCCAGGACAAAGGCATACTGCTGTCTGGCTCAGCAGGAACCTCTTCGAGAGATCGCCTGAGAGTAAGTAACACTTTTCCTAAAGTACCAAATGAGCTGTGTGGTGTCTTACAGATGGTGGCTCCAGCTGTGGTGGGAACTTTTAGTGCTTGCCAGACATCTATACTCTTTGGTGCCTGGGTCCTGTCCACATCTGCTGCGATCATCAGCACCAGGAACTTGAACATTATGCGAAAGTAAACTTGAAAATCACAAGATTTTCAACTTTTCAATTCCAAATGAAGTTGAGGGTAGGCGGAAAAGCGTATCACTTGTGAATGGAAGACCTGAGAAAGGAGTCCAGTGCTATCAGCAAGTCAGAGTTGAAAGCAGACAGATATTGGGAACGGTCTATAAAATCCTTCAAGAGATGCTACTAGAGAGGGAACCAGAAATTACTAAAACTGGCATGAGAAGGTGGATGTGAAAGGGAGACAGGTAAACACAATGATCATTAGAGTACTGGTTGAAACAGAGTCTACTTTGACTTCATCAAACACTTTGGTCAACTAACTGGTCGTTTAATTGCCTGCTGACTGGGAAAACAATGTTGCTACTCAAATCTTATCTGGTTTCACTGGGGACAAGTTGCTGAGCAACCAGTTATACCAAAAGCACGCTGAAGAATGTAAATGCCACCTCCCTGCAAAGAAGTTTGTCCTTCATCGCATCGTCATCAAGCATACTGCCTTCTCCTGTAAACACCAGTTGACACTTGCCTATCAGGGAACAAGAAGGGAAGTTCCACGATGACATTAGGGAAAAAAAGCTTTTCAAGCACTGGTTGCCCAGAGGGGCTGAGGAATATCCATCCTTGGGCATATTTACAACTTGACTGGAAAAGACCCTGAGCAGCATGTGCTAACTTGGCCCCATTCTAAGCAAGGGGCTGGCACAGGTGCTCTCCAGGGGTCCCTTTCTTCTATCATCAGTAAGCAACTGCGTACCGGCTTAGTAAAAAAGAATGGACATTTTTAGGTCCTTTTAACTTCCCAGTAATGTAGGCTGTGCTGCTGTAGCTAACATGAAAGAAATAATGCAGTGGTGAGGTGGTAAGATGCAAGTAGTTTGCATACACATAAACCTGCACGCAGGGACACATGCAAGTGTTGACATTAGCTGCTCTGCGGCAAAGCAGTCCAACAGCAAAATATGAGGGTGGAGGGAGGGGTGCCTGAGGTCGAAGAAACTCCTGGAAAAAGCACAAATTCTTGTTCTTGCCAGATCTTGTTTCCAAGATGCTTGAATTGAGCCCCTGTAGCAAACTGAGCAAGAGCTCTGAATTAATGGAAGGTAATATAACCAGCATTGAGAGCTGGTTGCACAACTTGGTTACATGCTAAATCCTTTCTTTCTGCACCTCCTTTCCAAGAAGTGCCAGAGGGACAAAATACATTCTTGCTCCTGAATGGGGGAAACTCTATCAAGTCATTTAGTCTGGTATTTTCAGAAGTCCAGTAAAAGGTCTCGCATTTATCCTCAGAAATGTGTAAGGTTTTCCTGTTTAATGTAACTATGCTAGGGGACATAATTTTGTCCCCTGCCACAGGGGAGAAGTGAGCAAACATTGACCTCAAAGGTACTTACTTCCATCTATGAGAAAAATTCAGTTATATTGAATGGTTTCAGTTCCAGGAAAGTAATACCTGATAACTATCAGAAATCAATCTTTCAGATACAAAAAGCTCTGCTTTCACAAATTTTGTTATTCTGGTCGCTATGTTACACCATTTTCTTGCCTATAAGTGAAGTCCCTGGAGCATTAGAGGCTCCTTCTCATGTGCTCTGGCTCTAACACAGCAAAATTACACTGACCTCTCCCCCCACTAATCCTCCCTGACCTGAGCCTAGGAGAACTAGACACAGCATTTCAGCATAATGGCAGGATTAGTGCCAAATCCACAAATACTGTAACTTCATTAGCCTGACTCAAGACTCCCCAGCCTGTATGCCTAAAGATTACATTACCCCTTTTTTAGGTCCCCTTTCAGTAAGAGTTTCTGTTCAGCTCCTATGCCCCTCTTTTCTGAGTCTTTTCCAGAGCCACTGCTTCAAAGTATAGTTTCCAATCTTACTACTGTGGCCTTCATTCTCTCTTCTTAGGTATATAGCTTTATGTTTACCTGGAATAAAGTAACATATGCTTGCTTTCTGTTTACCACCTGATTACATCGGTGACCTGTTTTTGTTTCTGTTCCTCTGGTCTGTTGCAATACAACGAGTTTATGTTTTCTTCTGTGTCACAGATCAAAATGGAAAATAGCCAGGAGACAATCCAGGTGGAGCTTCACTAGTCAACACCCCCGAACAATGAATGGTTCTGAACAGCGATTGTTTAGCATTGAGACTAACAATTGAGTTAACCGCTGGATTTTGAACTATCTGGCATATTAATTTGCTATAACCTGTGGATCAAAGAACTGTGCAAAACTAAAGCCTCATGCTTTATAGCAAGTAGTTTTGTATGAAAAAAAAACCTGTCTATGAATTAAGTTCTTACTCTTCTGAAAAAGGTACTAGATTATCTCAGCAGAATCTGCTTTCTGTAAAACCATGTCAGTTGGCATAAGTAATGTACTTCCTTTTATTTTGGTATTTATTAACACAGCCACTTTGGGCAGCACGCATTTCAGGCTATGGGCTTCCACCAGCCCCACAGCCAGAAGAATCGAGGCACTGTCAGGCTGCCGGCTGGACGGAAGGTCACAGCCCGAATTGGCCGGGTTGTTCTGTATACCTTTCAAAACACTGTTCCAACAGGAACCTCTTTCCCACCCCCCTGGACTTCCAGTTCTTCTGAAAGTGAGTCTTAAGTGACGCAACGTACCCATCCGTCAGCTCTTAGAACGTTCTGGGATGCTAACGATACACATTTTCTGAAGTGAAGACGTCTGGTATCAGCGGCTGTTGTTCACAGCCTTTTGAGGCACCTCCAGTTTCCCCCGCCGCAGCGCACACGCCGCTTGCTTTTCTCCCCAAACGCAGTTATCGCCCCCACTTCTGCTGCCCTTCAGCTCCGCAGCCACCCCGCGCGCCTGTGGCTCCACAGGAGAGCGGCCCTCTGGCCGCCCGCCCGCCCTCCTCCTCCTCTCCTTTCCGCAGAAGTCCTTGCTCACCCTCCAGAGAGAGTTGCCCACCCGCTCTATTTATTTATTTTAATACACAGAATGTTGAGTTTTGTTTTGTTTTTTTTTTTTCCCCAAAGATTTTCACACCTCCCCACAAGCGTCGCTGCCCCATAAGGAAAGAAAACAAAACAAAACCCTCAAACGAGTCCCGGCTCTGCGGACGCGCCCGCCCTTCGGTAGCGCAGCGCCACCCGCGCAGCCGCAGTGCCGCCTAGCGGCCCCTCCGCGCCCGCCCAGCGCGTCCCGCTGCCGCCTACCTCCGTGGGCCCGGGGCCCCGGCCCGCCTGAGAGCACCGGGCTGCAGGCGGCTCTGACTGATCTGCGGGGCGGCCGTGGGCTGCCGTCTGCCCGGGAGCCTCGGAGGCCCGGCTGCCTCCTGGCAAAGGGGGGGAAGAGGAGACCCCCGGCATTAAGGGNGTTGCGCTCGCCCCCCTCGGGGTGCACGCAGGGGTGTGTGAGCGCAGCAGGGGCTGCGGGTGCAACCCGGCCGCTGTTCGTGGCTGCCCCGGTACAGAGCTCTGCTCCGCTCCGCTCCAGGGAAGTGCATGTTTGCTGAGCTGAGTCCTCCCTTGTCGCCCCAGCTGCCTTCTCCTGCTCCCTGGCTTTCACCGCTGCAACTTTATCATTTTTCCCTGAACGGTCCAGCCCTGTCCTTAGGCACTGTTGTAAAACTTAGGTGGTTCTTACTTCCTCTGCTACGCAGATAACTAACGCTTTTCCTTTCTGTTTAGACCCCTCGCATTGCTAGTTTGTTCCTTCCCTGTCCGGGCCAGCCCTGGTGATAGTAAATGTCTGTGCGTGGACTCCTGGAGTGGGTATCTCCGAGTGAGAAAGTGTGAAATGGATGGATCTGATGGATGGAGAAGGTGAGGGGGCAGCGTCAATGGAGGGCGATGGTCCGCAGGTGAAATCTCTGCCCTGCTGGAGAACGTGACAGTGATCCACAAAATTTCTAAGTGGTTGAAATCCCCTGTCATTCGTGTCACAGTAAGCAACAGCAAATGCTGGCTGAGGAGGCCCTGTGAACCTGACCGTGGAAAGAGCCCGTGCACATCTAGGGAAGCATCTCTTCTCCCGGGATCTCTCTAAAGGATACAACACTGCTATGTCAAGCTACAGCTCGTTTTTCTAGCTGCCGGTACAGTAACTAAGGTCAGTTCATAGGAGAAATGCAGGTTTAGCCTAACTTCTCTTCACCAAACGTCTGTCTGAAATAAAGTGTGGTTGACGGTACATGCGGGTGTGTGAGCACACCCTGTTCAGGATAGGGTGGAACCAGGATGTTGCCTGCCCAAGAATGTGAGGCTGCTGCTTGGCAAAGCACACAACCCCTGGCAACATGCCCAGAAAACCTGAGCACCCCACAAAAGAAATCAAACAAACAAACAAACAGTCTACAAACAAACAATGCAAGCAGAAAAGAGCTCTCAAATAGGCTTCCTTACTTGGACCAGAGGCAGGTTATTTAAATTTTTTTTACTTCGAAGTCCTCCTGTAAGCAACATCCAAGGACACAGAAGGCACTGCCGGCCTACCTTTCTCCCCTGTGGCTGTATCTCCTAGGACAGCCCACTCACCACCCCTGAAACCCCCTTTCTTTTCCGATGAGAGATCATTTAGGCTCAAATGAAGGAAGTCTGCCCTCAAGCTGCCAATGTACTCGCTTTAGATATAGGCAGTCTCCTCTATTGCATTAGGCCATCCATTCCTGTCACTAGACTTCTTGAAGTCATACTTCAAAGCTTTGCCCCTGCACCGTTCCAGTCTCTCCAGTCCACCCTGCGATATCTGCATGGAAATGGCAGTGTAAACTCTGTCGTGATGTACGCTGCCAACATGTGTCCAGCTCCTCAGCTGGATCCAGGCTGGATTTTGGCAGACAGGGCTAGGGCAATACGAAGGGTGCACGTGACTTCTAGTTTGCCTCTTCATTGATAGAAACCTGGCTCTGGCTCTGTGATCATCTCTTCACCATCCTCAGCGTATGAGGATGGAGACAAAGGGTAGATGCAAAAGAAAAGGTCAAAAGCAGAGTGTGCAAGACATCTGAGGCAAAGTGAAGCAGGTAGCTGGGAAGGGCTGCGGCATAGAGATTAAAGAGGCTCTGAATTGAATCTCCAGTCAAAGGACACCAGTGACTGACAACAGTGACCTGGAGATGAAAAAAATGACAAGTCAAGAATTGGCTGATGAAACTTGTTCTGACAGTATCAGAACAAGCCCAAGATCCACCTGCACAAAGTTAACGTTGTTTCAAACAGAATAATTCAGCTAAAATAATGATTTTTTACCAAAATGTTTTACAGTATGTGACTGCAAACTTCTGATCTGATACTGGAAATCCTAAAGGCAAATGTACCGTGTCCCCAAACTACAGCTCCTTAAAATATCTTTAGGTTTCTTTCTTTGCATATTTCTCATCTGACTGGTGGTCTGGTGCTGTTTAGGTTATACAGTTCAAAATAGCCATTGCCTGAGGTGACTAGATTTTCAGGGAAGTGTTTCATGTAGGATCTAGCTGCAGTCTTTGAACATGACAGTCTGCATTGAGCTACTTGATTGCACTAGTTAGGGTCATTCACAGATGTAATTATGGCACAATATTCATGCTGGGTTTTTTTTAGAAACAAAATGCAAAAATGAAAATTTAGAAATACTTGAAGAGTTAAAGGATGAAAAAAGGATGAAGGCACTACTTTTTTTTTTTACTTTAGCAGGAGAGTTTTTCCGCTAACAGACACAGAAGGAACAATTAACCTTTATATTGCACCTTTCAACCACAGATTTTAAAGTATTTTACAAAAGTTCTCAAGTATCACTGGCAGAAAAACTGAACCAAAGCCAGTGGAATTATTTGCTGCACCTCTGCCAAAGAGGCAAAAGCAGAAATAAATGCTATTAACTGTCTTGTCTCTTAATTCTCTGCACTGACTCTGAGTGCTGTAAACTATATTATCCATACTGAGACAGAAAGGTGAAAAAATGCTCTCTATGCACTTTAGACCCTAGTCAGGATCAAAACATATTACTGCATTAATCAAATGGCACTGCATAAATCAACCGCACCATCCTTTTTTAAAAGTTATCTTTAGCATTTTTAAACCATGTAATAAATTTATATTTGAGTCTTTAAAAATTATTCGTTGTAATAGTTCATATACTGCAGACATTTGTTTATAAAGTAAAAGATATTTTTGCTCAAAGGGTTCTGCATGTTCTGATCAACTCATGGAAGTCTCAGGAACATTGAAGAAGGCTCCCTTTGGTTTTGTCAACGCCAACATGAGGAGCTACTGTAAGTTGTAGCTACAGGGTATGCCTACCTGGTATACATTTCCAGACCACCAAGGTTTTTTTTACTTCAAATCCTTACATCTGGGGTTTTTTTTTTTTCCTAGAAGCAATGCATGCTCAGTGCTGTGTAAGTTAAAATATCATTAAACCTTTCTGTGATTTAGTAAGGTAACACGTTTCCTGACAACTAAGGAACCACGGACATTTCAGAGGGCACTGCTGAACTATTCAGATGGCCTGAGATTAGAGATTTATTAGTGTCCAGTCTGTCCACTGATCGCACTCTGCAATTAAGGCATGAAGAAGCTCATTTCTCAAGAAGGACTTTGCAACATCATAGTAACTTCTATTCCATAATCAATGGGGCAAAACCCTCTAACTAGAAAATGTTTGTAACATTTCACAGTGTCTAATGCAAATAGCAGATCTCTGAAGTGTCAAGTTGGCTTAGTTGGAAGACATTTAAGTCTCGGGACTTGGTCTCAGGTCCACAGTTGATACTAGCAAATGCTTTGAAGGTAGGGAAAGGAGTGCCTTATTGTTATAATTGCTGTCCTTTGGCTGAAATACTTCAACGAATTGCATTTTCTTCTGCTGAGAGCTGTTTATCCCAACGTAAATGTAGATACAAACAAACAGAAGATAGCTGGTGTTTTCAAAGCCTGAATGTCTATCCCAGCTTCCCCAGTTTGGCTCTCAAACTACAGAGGCCAAGCCTTTCCAGTTCCAAACTATCATTACTTCACCCAGTTGGAAGCCACTTGGGATTTGTTTGGGGTTTTTTAATGCCATTCGCATACTTGAAAAGTATTGGAAAAAAATTCGTCTACCCTATGAGTTGCCAGGAGGATGGCAAATAACTTTTAGGTAAATGTGAACTGAGTCCCTGTTGAAATCAGCAAACCTGAGCTACAGCTGACAGGTCAAGTAAGGACAGAGTTTTACTTCAAGGGACTTTATCTGTGGGATGGCCAATGCTCAAAGGTACGAATTCAGGCTGGGAGTCCATCCTTCAACTAAACACAGCCTAATGGCAAGGACAGCCTACCTACCTATGCTTGGGTTTTTCAGTGTTTTGGAGTTATTTGGACGTTGGTACAAAGTGTATGATCTAAAAATCACACAACACACTAGCTCATAAAACATTTGTTATGTGAAGCATGTCTAGCTGTCTGGTACAAAACAATCATGAAACAAGGATCTGTTCTACTCACGTTAAGTATTCACGGCTGTCATGCTGCTGGAACATGGCTTTTTTCCCCCTAAACCTGAAGACTTTCAGCTGTATGTTATTAGGGAAAGGCTTCAGAGTTTTCGGCACCAATGGTAATGTCAGGAAAAGCTTGTACACTGTGTGGCTCGTAGCCTCCTGCTGCTGAAAGGTGTTCATAGCTCCTGGCAGTCTCCTGTTGACACCAGCTACCTAGTGACAGTTGTCACTTAGCCAGATCTAGTCCTGCACTAGTGATAGGTACTGAGCAAATGCATAGCTGAATTTCTGATGGTGTTTCTCTGCCCTCATTAAAATTCTCGTACACCTCTCAGACTGCTACTGCTACATATTTTTTCAGTTTGTTCTTTCTTGCAAGGAAAAGCTCACCTTTTCACTTATAAACGCTTTTCAACAATAATAACATGACGAAAGCTTTTACTGGAAAATAACAAAGAGTTAATTTTTTTCTGGCTGGCCCCAAGTGACCCCTTGTTCCCACTGCCTTTGAAATTAACTGGAGTTTGCTTAGCCTGAAAAATTACAGCTACAGGAAAAGTTATGCTTCACTGATCTATTTTAAAAAGGAACAGCAGAATTTTAAAAATAGAATCCCCATTTTTTTTCTGACTGTGGCATCTCTAACCCAAGTATGTTGATGCAATTTCCAAAGCACTAAGAAATGTCTTAGGTCACATTTAAGTCAGGTCAGCCAAATCCAGGATCAGTGAAAAAATGAGTTGTTCATCTGGTCTGGAATGAGATCTTTCTTCCCATCATTCTTAGTTATAAAGATATCTTTTGTGTGGTTGAGGCTAAATTTAAGTCCAGGCTGAGTGTATTTGTGTACTATCTATGCGTGTTTTATGCATCAGCAGCACACTGCGTTACTAGTAGTCTGCATACACAATTAGGGCTTTATGATCTTTGAAGTTGGTTAATACAAAGATTTATATATTTGCAGCAATAAAAGTCTGGGAAGTAATGGGAATAGATGTTTCTTAGAGCTACAGTCTGATTCTCCTTTGACTTGTGTTGGTTTGGCTCCATTGTCTTCAGTGGAGTTAATCCTCACCCTGATTTGAGC
The DNA here is from genome assembly GCA_013401275.1 of Pandion haliaetus. Classification (NCBI taxonomy): domain Eukaryota; kingdom Metazoa; phylum Chordata; class Aves; order Accipitriformes; family Pandionidae; genus Pandion; species Pandion haliaetus. The sequence continues at coordinate 38,061 of VYZV01016385.1, forward strand.
ACCAGAAGAGAAGAAGAAAATCCACCCCTGAATGTATGCCTAGGGAGGTCTGCTTTTATAGAGCTTGCTTTTCTTTCAGAGGATAGCCCTGCGCAGGGGAAGGCACCGAAAGAGAGAGCGGACTCTGCCACGGAAATTAAACCGTGCAGCATGTTTCTTCCACCGAACAACTCACAGCAGCATCTTCCAAGACCGGGACTGAGCCTGGCTCTGGCAACCGATGCCCGAAGGGGCGAGCCTGGCCCTGATGGGCAGCTCCCGAAGGGGCCGGTTTGCCCAGGTTGCTCCTGCCTGCTTGCTGCTGGTGATGCTCCACCGGGCAGGCGGGAGGGAGGTCATGCCTGGGCACAGGAGTGAAAGTCACATTCACAGAAGTGTGGATGGAATGGAGGAAACGGTAAGGTGAAAACATACTGATTTAATACGTGCATTACTATTTTGTAAAGAACCGTCTTACAGGCTGTTTCTTTCTTTGCCAAAGCACTTGGCTACTGCAATAGGATTTAAAAGTAAAATGAGCTGAACTTTAACAGATCTATAGTAGCAGTTAACTAGCAAAGGAAAGTCCATGTCTAGCTATTTCCTGCTGCTATAATGTTTTGATAACAATAGTACACAAAGACTTGTTTTGTTTAGCATGCGCCATATTATTGCATTTCAGACAAAGTCTCGATTCTCTAAGTCCAGGACAGAATCTCAATTCTCTCCATTTGAGACAAAATCCCAGGATGAAAAAAACGGATTTCAAATGTCCTGAACTACAGAAGAGTAAGGAATGAGATTAGCATCAATTTCTGCTTCTAGCTACAACAAAAACAAAGATAAGGCAAATGTGTATTTTCTAATTGGAGGAACAAATTTAAGAAAGATTTTGTTCCTCATCATTCCCTGTCTAATTACAAAATCAGAAAAATTAAAATAGTCTTCCCATTCTCTGCACACACCCTACCCGAGGCAGACCTGTCCTTTCTGTGCTGAGATTTGCTTTCCTACAGCAGCGAGTTTCCCTTCAAGAGCTCACAGGCATGGAGAGCAGCTTTGTTTACCACCCCCAGGTGGAAACCTCATTAACTAATGTTTACTTCTTTTGTGTTTTCAGCTTTCAGTAATGAGCTGGGTTAATGGATAGTGAAGATGGTGGTGGTGGTGAGAATAGTAAGGAAAATTCAGGAGCTGGTTTTACATCTTTCAGTTTTACAGGCTTATAGGCAAAATGGCTATCAGCCATTTAGCTATACCCCCCCCCCAAAAAACCCAACCCTTGGAGATGATGAACCTCCTACATAGGTTTTGGTTTGTTTGTTTGTTTTTCAGGATGGTGGGAAACAAAGCACAGCTAAGCCCCGACTTTTTACAAGTTATAAATACTGTACAAAATTCTACTTTTGACACCGGAAAATGCTTTCTCCTGTTGTTCAAAGTGGCTCCAGATGCTGATGTACTTAGTATACAGCGCAAGTAACCCAACTGGAATGAAAAAGCAAGGTAATTGAGTTTACATTCATCTGTCAATATTCCTAAGGGACAGACTGTTCAGCCTGCCAAGTTTGCTCTGCTTATGCACGCATAAGCAGACCGTGAACTTAAACCGACTGGAGATTCCCACAGTAGATTCTCCCCGGTGAATAGGGGATCTCTGTTGCTGTAATCTGGTGGAGGCGGTGCAATCACTTCTACCCTAGTCATTCCCCCATGTCCCGCAATATCGGGGGCTGGGCTGAACCTTTGGCAGGAAAAGAAAGAAAAGGTTGTGGTAGAACTGAGTTTTTCTGCATCAGATTTTGCCTTGACCCAAGTCCCATTTTCAAAGGACAAAATATTAGCTCCTTCCTAGGCTCTTCTATGCTTCTCACTATTATAATATCTGGCAGCTTCACATACATATATATTTCTTTATCTTTCTAATATACTAGTGAAGGATTGTAATCCCCGTATGTGAAACAGAACATGGGGATCAAAGCAAAAAGTTTCTTTTAACTTTGGGTGAGCAGTGTGGTACAGTTAGGAGTGAACTTTTTCTAAGAATTTGGCTATTTTATACTTTAAATAGCTATGTATTTGACTAACCACTGCCCCTCATTTAAGAAAGTTCCATGTGAAGAGTTCTCCATGTAGCTAGACCATACAAACAGTAGCAATCTCCACCCCAAACACAGCAGCAAGTCAATGCTCATAGCAGAGCAGACATACAAGATGTGTGAGAGAAGAAGTGACTATGGCCAACGTTCAGTGCATGTTGGAAATATATGAAAGAAAAGCAGAAAAGATGGGAGAATCTGTGAGACGAAGCAACAATGGAATATTTGATCCTGTGGTCTGGGAGGAAACCAGGGAATGTGTCTGTGAGGAAAACTGAAATTAAGAACCTCTTCAGCTAAGCTCTGGGTGGCAGGAGCTGGTGCGGACAAGCAAAGGAACCGCCTCCTGCTGTTTGGCTTCTTCTGGTGTGTCCGAGGAAACAGTCATGTAACTAACTCAGGGGAAAAGTAGCTCCACCACAAACTTCTTTTTGCAGTAGAAACAACCCTCAGCACATTGGCTCCAACGTCACATTAAGGCACAAGTCCACAGACAAAAGCGTCCAGCTCCCAATTGGAAAGGCAGGCCCTGACAGCAGCTGCCAGTGTACAACAGGTCTGATGCTAGGTGGGTTGGATCCACTGTGTATACACCACGAAGCTGTCACAGACAGGTCAAGCAAATCTTATATGTCGGATTTAAAACTGGAAGGACACAAAAAATACAAGCATGGGGCGTCAGGATCCTTTGTGCATGCAGGTAAGAGTTACCTTCACACGTGTATGCCGTGCCCAGGGCTGCTTAGCTGGGCTCCCCTTCCTAAGCTCTCCTGCCCTTGCTGGCATCAAGTGTCTCGCTGAGGAATCTGGCCCGGCCAGTGGCAAGCTGTAGTTTCCCTCATGGTCCACTGTGAGGACCTGGGGTTTCACCACGGGTGGTGGTGTCTATGATGAGTAAGGAACCTTGCAGATATGCAGAAACCAGTCCTGGTGAACCAGAGCCCCAGCCGCTTCTCACCCAGTGTGAGCAGGACTAGTTGGCCCAAGCCTCTTGGTCTCCCCTTCAAAGAGCTGTGGGCAAGTAGGAGGGGGGTAGACACCCAGAGAAAGGCAAGTCTGAGTGCCAACCGTTGAGCCCCTGAGACTTTCTGAGCACAGGCAGCTACAGGTCTAGTTGCTGAGCCTCTTCCTTCTCTGCTTTCTCATCTATGAAGGACACTTGTGCTGGCACCAGCACAGCTAGGACCAGAAACCACAATTAGAGACCTCCCTCTGCAGGTATCCATCAGGGTCCTCTGCTTGTATCTCAAAGTAGTGACATGGTGGTGGTAAGAAGGGGATCAGCTCCAGCTATGCATAAGCGTGCTGCGCAGCAGTACCTGGAAGTAAATGACAAAGTGCTCTAGTCAGGGTGGGATATGTCTATGAAGGTCAGACCGTGCAGTGGCATCTCCCTGTGTATAAGGGGCTTTGGGCAGGGGTACTTTGGGCATGGTAACGGGGCCATGTAGCAAAGAGAGCAGATTTCCAAGGGTCTTGGGTGTGCAGTGACTGCTCCATGGGGCTCGGCATGCCCTTCCAGGTCCGACAGCCGTAGCAGCTGTGGGACTTGCTGGTACTCCCGTGCCTCAGGCAGCCATCGCCTCCAGTAAGAAACAGGGAAATGGGAGAGGCAAATGAGTGAGAAAGGGGTAAACAGTATTTTGCTCAAACTAAAGTAGTGAATGCTCTTGCTCAGCAGTTGTTCTCAGCTACCCCAGTGTCCCAGGCTAAGCTCCCTTCAGAAGAACCTTGTCTACACAGAAACTGACCCAAGCCAACATCTTCTGTAAAAGAGAGCAAAGAGGAGACCAGGATGAGAGAGCAGACACATTCATCCCTTTTCAGGCTGTGTTCCTCAGATTTTGTCGCTCGTCCTCAGTTCAGCCCAAGGGAATAATCACCAATGGCCTTTTTTTCACTTTGTACAGTGCAGGAGGACAGCATTTGGGTCTCAAGCCTTTGGCTATTCCTCTGAAGGTGGATATATACTTTCCCAAAACAAGGATTCTTCCTCCCTAGGAAAGCAAAGCTAGCAGTCCAAATCGGAGTTAGAGAATCAAATATATTTACATAAACTACATAACACCTTCTAATAATAAAATAAATATTGAATGCAATTTATGATTGGGTAAGTTATAATAATAAAATATGAACTATTTATGCAAACAGAAATTCTTCACCTCCCAGAGGCAAGTATTCAGCGCATGGAGAATCTCTTTCGAGGTACATGGTGGGACTGATGGCAAGCAGCAGCTCCACCCCTTTCCCCAGGAAGGTGTATGAGGAGGACAGGCCAGCAAACCTGGAAGCACATCAAGTAGTTTTTCCAGCCATTAGTGTGGGTTACCATGCCCTGGCTATTATCGCCGGCTCCCGGCAGAGTTGCTGGTCACTGTGCCCCAATATGCAGGTTATTGTTTCCAGTTTCTGTTGTGCATTGCTGCTGCAGTCTCTTCTTCCCCCTCCCACGTGAATTGCTGCAGAGTAAGGAGAAAGGCAGCAGCCCAGAGGTGGGCAAAATAAAAGGCAGCAAGGAGGGTTGTGGCCTACCTGCTTTCTTTTTCTTCTCTCTCCAAGCCAGAAAGTTCCTCAGCATTAGCAAGCCAACATGTAACTTGGCACCAGTACCAAAGATAAATGTCAGTATTTTCCCTGGCAGTTAGAAACAAAATGTTTCCAAGCGTCCAAGCAGATTTTTCTCTTAGAGGATGGCCTCCCTGCTGTGTAGGTTCCTCACTGGTTGCCCTTTCTGCTGGCTGTGCATCCCCTGGAGGGCTTTTGCTGCAGGGGAGCCCTGAGAGATGCCCTGGTGCTGGAGGTGAAGCTGCTCCCTGGTACGTGCTCCCCAAGGGGTGCTGCACGCTGGGGCACATGTGCACACAGGGAAGGGCAGGTGCAGCAACGCTGCCTGCCTGATAAAGCCACCCCAAGCTCCTTGGTCACTATGGGGTACGCTTACACAAAATACAGCAGGCTGACGTGATTCAGAGTAATCAGACAAGACGATTTACACTCCTGCCTCTTTTGAATGCTGCAGAAAGAAAGAAAAGCTTCATGGCAAGTTGGAGCAGCCTGTGAAGTGTAGCAGGATAAATACCTCCTTGCAAGCAGCAGTTGCAACAAAAACAGGATCAGCAGCTGCTCTCCCCACCTCACAACTTGTCCAGCCTACTCCAGGTTGAGCTCCACACTGCTGCCAGGTTTTCTTGCTTTGGAGGAAAAATGCCTAACAGTTTGATCAACTGAGATTGCTGGACAGCATCCTTTGGAGGTACACAAGGATTTCAGGAACCAGTAGCAATTATGGAATGGCCATGACATGACTGTTCCTTCTCATCATCAATACAGATATACAGAGCTTTGAAGTGCATGCTTTTTTTAGGCAGCTGGATGTATTCCTGATGAAGATTCAGCTTTCAACCACTGCAGTTCAGTAATTCTTAGGTTTTAATATCTTTATTTCTTCTCAACATTATTTATTTTTATTTGATCTTACATTTGTTTCCAAGAACTCTGTCTAGGAATATCGTAGCGTAGATAACAGTATCTTCAGCAAAGAAAGCAATTCATGTATCTCGTCCTGGATCATTTTCTTCTGTGTAGGTTTATACAGAAAGGAAACTAAAATAATCATGGATATAGGCTGTGGATGAACATTAGCTACCAAATTTTATTTCAGAAGAATATTGGTAGGAAATTAAGATTATCACAGGAAAAGGACTTGACTTTTTACTGGTGCCCATGGGAAATGCTGATCACCTACATGCTTCTGTAATCCAGCATACGTGTGATAGCTGTTGGGTAATTCCAAGTATTCCTTCTGCAGTTTAACCTTCTTCAGCCAAAAGCAGAATCCAAGCCCATGTGTACAATTTCCACAGTAACAACTACAACAAATCGGATGTTTTAACATATGTTTAGGAGGATTCTTCTCAGACTGGTGGAAAGGAGAAATATCAGAGAGAAAGGCCATATCATTCACCAACTGGACAACAATTACTTGGCTGGTATGAGGCTACTGCTCCCTCCATGAGCAGCAGATCTATGCAGATAGCAATTAGTGTGGTCAGAGTTTTCTTAATATCTGGGATGAAATCCTATCTATCAAAGAAAATTTTCTGTCCTCTATGGAGAAATACTTCTCACTACGTACGCTGCTTAGCACTGGGGCAATGAATAGCAGGCTTGCCTAGCAGAAGTCAGATTAGAAGAGTCTTCTGTGTTTAGGAATATTTTATTCACTGTGTTTTTAATGGACTGTTGACTGACCTTTCTGCTTCAGAAAACAGTAAACAAAGTGACCTCTGCTTGTTGGCTCTTAAATCTGGAGATGAGAGGTGACAAACAACATTAGCAACTTGGCAAGATGCAAGGTTTGCAACTTGCACACTTCCATGCAGAGACTGTGAAATACAGCTTTGAGTTGTTTTACCCAAGGAGGACTTCGCTGTGGTATGTCAGACTGTCTATGATACAACCTGACATTTTCAAAAGTGGAAAGAGCTATACAAAATTGCACGCTCCTCTAGAGTCTGAGTTAATTTCAAGCCGCAAAGTTAACCTTGGAGCCTTGTACTGACTCCACATACTGAAGCTATGGAGTTACACTTCTATCTCTGCAGCAACCCTACTAATAGCTACTGCTGCAAGCAGAGGAGATTTTCATATAAAATCAGGATTTGTCTAAACACTACTCACTGTTGCCCATTCAGCTAAGACAAGCAGTCTTTGCAGCTGTCACAACTTTCATTCTACAACAAAACTGAGATGTTTGTTAAGCATCAGAGTCCAGTCCTTGGGACAATTAACATCTTGGAGAGTCTCCTGCAGCGATTTCTGGTGGACAGTCATTAGTACATCAAATTATGCGTGCTTGCAATTTGATCTTGACCAACGCAATTTCCTTCCCTTCTTTAGGAATTCTTTCACTGCCTTTATGCCCAAGGGATAGATGGAGAAGATAGCTGTACACAAACTGCTTCAGCTGTGAAGCTAATACTGAAAAGATAATTCTACTTCTGTTTATAGTGATACTGTGCTCTACAAAGCCTATCTCAACAATCTGTGAAATTCAGCGTTAAAAAAAAACCACAGGAAAATGTATTAATCCAAACTGGTCCTTTTTATAGTTTGTTATGGCCTATATGAGAGACAATGCCTTATCTATGGCAGAGAGGAAAAATGACATGCAGAGAGTTGTCATTTGGTATCATTTGCATCCTGTAATTAAGCACTATTTAAGCATTTAAGAAAGCAGATTTGAATTAGCTGACTGTGGAAATTATCTTAACTGTATAAGCAATATCAAGGGGCAGGAGAGTGCACAGACAGGTTTGCCCCTACCCTGATTTAAGAGCACTTCAGAGTTCAGATTATACGGGCCAGGGTAATCTTATTAAATCAAAAAAAGGAAGCTTCTAAGGAAGCAAGTAGAGTTTTATTTTCAATAAAAACATTCTGGTTTGGATTATTATTCATACTTGTATGATATCTGTTGAAATATTTTTTTTAGGTATTTGGGAAATTTGACATCTTTTCAGAAGTTTAATGTCTTTACTGTTTTCGGCAGGCCTTTGGAAGTCAAAGTCATTCATGTCAGAGGCAAATTTTTTCCTGTGTTCTGTGAATTTCTGTGTGAGATTCATTGAAATGGCAACTGTTGGGAACTACCCCTGCTTTTCTCTTGTTGGTTTCTCCACGAAAGGTCAAGGCAGTCCGCCAATATAGTAATTTGGACAACATCACTGTTTTAAAGACTCAAGTTCTCACTGACACTAAAACAGTAATAGGCAATGAAGCATTAGGAGAAACTGTACAGCAAAAGTGGGACGAAATTTCTGGACCGGATTTAATAGAGAAGAGGGTTAGGAAGGTTTAGTAAGGTAGAGGAAACAAAACCTGATTTCTACTTTCCAGGATCTGGACCAAATAACTCCTACTTATGCCTGACATCATACCTCCACTCCAAAGTTGACAAAATAAATGCCTGCAATGACAGCTTGTGTTACTGAATAAATGGCAAGAATCTGTGTTTCTCTATACATGTCGCAGGGGGCTGCCCTCCTGTAGCTTTTTTCTCCCTAAAAACAAGCTAGGACATCCGATTCCCTATGCCCCAGTCATTAAATAGTGTCATTTAAACTACAGCATCAGTTCCTGATGCATTAGAAAGTGGCAGATTTAAGACTCTCTGGGTAATCTTTTTTTGTCCCTCCCCATGTGCATATGTTTTCTTACAAACCCTTCCATGACACAGTCATATTTTAGACTTTCCCACAGGATGCATGCCTCATTCTGTACAACACAGGATAATCACACCCAGTGGCAGAAATAAATTAGCATAGCAATCTTAATCTGGTATTTCCTAATTTTCCTAATTTCCTTATCCTTCAGTGTTCAGCTGCGCTAATCTAAACAATATTCTTTAATGTAATTTTTTAATGTTATCATTTAAATATATGTACACGCATTTGTGTATCTCTCCATCTATCTGGATCTGTTAATGTATTGGTAAACACAAAAGAAAAAGATAAAAGTTGTTTGTTTTTAATTCTTTCGGAACTGTTTGATCTCTCCTTGCTTGTTTTAGCAGCTGCCTGACTGTTTTTCCTCATATGTAAACTTCAAAGTCAATCAGAGGTCAAAACTCTGGACAAAGACAGAAGAACAAGGAAAACAACGGTAACTGGTGTATGTGATGGGAAGAAGCAGAGGAGCTGGGTTGTAGAATATTGCCTGTTTCTGGACACAGAGGGGGGGAAATTATCTACCTCTTGGACATAACATTTCTTGATCTGAACATTTGATGTAGTTGTCAAGGCCTGTATACTTGCCTGGAAATGTATCTCACAGAGAAATGAGGGGTACAGCCACGTACTGGAGGACTTAGCTTAACAGATTAATGTAAAAATGCCAGAGGAAACCAGCCTTTTACTGGTTTCTGTTACACGCAGAGGGCTTCAGGGGTGGATAGGCATTTTGATTCCCAATTTGTTATTTCCTATTTCTGGTTGTGGGAAAATCAAAGGAAAAGCAAGTGCTGGAGAGGCAGCTTCTGTAGCAGAGTAACGTGGAGCACTTTCTGTAGGCATGTGCAGTCATGGTACAGGATGTGTCTTGAGTTCACGCTTTTTTTTTTTTTTCCTTCGGGAGAACATCTGCCTTTCCCTCCTTCATCCGTCTGCGGAATCAGGCCCCTGCTTGTGCAGAGCCCGGCAGAGGGCCACGAGCAAGAGAGAGAGTCCCCGAGGCAGGGGGTTGGGGCAATGCAACTTGCCTGGCAGCTGGTAAAACAGCCTGCAGAGATTGGGAACACCTTAGTGATTCACACATCCTCACAGCAGCTCCTGCCAGCAGAGCTACTGGAGAGGCCCCAGCAGAGGCAGAGGTGGATTCCACCATATATATATATATATATAAGGCCATGTCAAGTCCCTCAGATTTCGCGCAGAGGTTACAAGAATTTGTGTAAATGACCTATGAGCATAACCTGTTCTGAAAAAACCGAGTCTCTTCCAGTTTAAGCAACAGGGAGGATGGAAATTGGACCAGCGCCACCCTGTCTGTGGAGTGCATCTCTGCCAGTCTTCCTTGCTTTCAAAAGGTGTGGACACCTTCTGCTTTTCCTACAGAAGGCTTCAGAATACGTGATTTGTAACTTATGGGCCAGAAACAGGCATCCCAGAAGCCATAAACGTAGTAGGCCCCTTGGCAGTGGAAATCGTGAGCAATATTTATTACAGGGGGTCTGAAAATGCCAAAGCAAACCTGGTGATCCTTCTGCAGCATACTGGTGGCAAAAACATCAATTAGAATATAATTCAAATTATTTCAAGTATTTCCCTCAAATATATTACCTTGTATTTGTTGCTTCTTCCACTCCCACGAGAAATTAAAAAAAAAAATTGAAAAAAAAAATGCCCAGGTTCTAGTTAAGCTAAAAGCCAGGCTGTGAACACTGGGGCTGCAAGCTGTGCTGAGCAACACTGCTCTAGAAGACACAAGAAAAACACTTTTTTGCTCAGGGAAGCAGACAAACTTTCTCCAGCTGCATGAGTAGCAGGGAGAGGTGTAGCCTGCCGCTGGGTGGGAAAGAAGCTGTGACTGGGCTTCCTTGTGGCTCGTGAGACGGTAAATGACTAAGAGAGTAACAGGAGGAAACGTTACAGGCCTGGCTGGTTGGTGCAATAGGAAGAGCACACGTTTCTCCTACTGTGGGCCTTCCTGCAAGGGCTAAAAAGAGTTTCAGATTTGAAACTGCTCCTAATTCAAGGAATATATTTAATGTGTGGCTTACTGTCCTTTGTTAACATGACCAGAAATGAAATGATTGTCTGTAGTTTCTCATTCAGTGACCTCTTTCTACACAGTTCAAGGCCACTGAACATCATACTTTCCCTTAATTAGCTTTCCACCAGTCTTCGTTTTAGCTGAGAGTGTTAATTTTCAGGTGCATTTCAATGAGTTTTGCAAGAATGAAAATTTTACTGACTTTTTCTTTAGTGACTATTCATCACAAATCCATCTAACCGCTGCCATTAACGCCAAAGTGAAGAAGAACTAAAAAACCAGCAAGAAGTTGGTGTGAGAAACGAAAGAAAAAGTGTGAAGCATCTCTGCAAAAAGCCATGTAAGAAAGGGATATAAGTGGTGTAAAGAAAAGCTAAAGGTATGCAGGAGAGAGCAGCTGGGAAACAAAAGCGGAGAGGCTGCTGGAGCAAAGCAGGCTGTGGGCGGCGCTGCTGGGAGGAAGGGGAAGCAGGAGCAGAAATGGGAGCAGGGAGATGATGTTTGGTCTTTAAGCAGAGGATGAGGAGCTTGAAGTGAGGAGTTGAGACAGGAAGGAAGCCAGGGAAGGCAAATAAAGAGTGGAGGGTGATGTAGTTTATGTAGTGAGAAAAAGATTACTTGAGCAGTAGCGTTGGGCATCATGTGCTGGTGGACTGCATAATGCATAATCAGCTTGAGGCAGCGGTCATGATTCTTCAGGAGACGACCTAGAAAAGAATGCTGTGGCTTAATTTTAATCCTTTTTTAACCCAGGGTCTCTCCATATAAAGGATGAGCATTGTGTTGCCCTGAGCACTAAGTGGAGTGCGTTGTGTTGTGTTTTGTGCATTGTCATTGATTCTAAATGCCTTTTGTGTTTTGGGGCTCTGAAAACAAAGGTCAAGTACTAGCAAATTCTGTTTTCCGTGAGAGATTTAATTAAATCCTAAGGACAAAGGCAGACTACTAGAAACAGCTATTGAATGTGAAAGATGCGTAAATTTGCATTACCATTTCCTGATATAAGTTTGTACACAGTTTGTAATTTGTTTGGGGTTTTTTTGAGCAATGACAGGAGAGTAAAAATTTAAAAAATCAAGATAAGTCTTACAGATGTTATTTTCTGCATGTAAGGTAATTGTCCAATACAGGTTTGGAAAGAGATGCTAGGAAACAGTGAGGAAGCACATGGAGTAGGATGGAACAATTTCTGAATATAGTTTTGGTCCTAGTAATTTAGTGAGTGTAAATTGTAGGGCTTGAAATGAACTGGGCTGCCTAAGATTTTTTTATCCTTTATGGACAATAGCAGCAAACCACAGGGTTTCAGCAATTAATAGCACACTGCTAATCACAACTTTCTCATGAATAACCTAAGTAAATCATCCAGGTAACTGTGCTGTGGAAGGCTCAGGAGTTACTGAGTGGAAAATATTTTTCACTTGTTCAATATCGAGACATTATTGTATTAGCCTACTATGCTTTAGAGGGTTTGAATTTTGCCACACCAACCCATTTTTTTCTTGTTTAAATAACAAGAAATGAAATAACATATTAAGAAAAGCCAAGTTATTGAAACCGAATACAGTTAACTTACTGACAGGTAGAAACCAAGAGATACCACATAGCTGCTCCGCTTCAACACACACTGATCCTTCCACTTAACAGGTGATAAGGAAGAAATTCTTGTTCAGCTGGTGATAAGGCAGCATGGATCTGCCTCTGAAGCAAAGAGGATCACCTTATAAATCTAGCCGTGCTGGTGCATGAAGTTGGGAAGATAGAGAGGATGAAGTCATACATCTATGGGAGCAAGAAATCATCCAGTTTACCCACAGTTTTGAAACTATGTATGAGTAATGCAACTCCTTCTCCCAGCATAGGATTCGATGTACAGGAAAAGTCTCACAGGCGGCACGTCTAAAACCAGACAAATCAGAATATGCCACAACTGAGGAAAGGTTGGGGACCTGGAGGTGCGGAGGGGATCACATCCCAGTGCCTTGAGTCCCTCTGGGGGATTACCCTTCCAGAGCATAGCTTCACCTCTCTGTGGATGAAAGGGGGGATGTATTTCACGGGGGGTGGGGCGGACCTGTGGCAGTCAGGCTGGCATGTAGGGCTTTGGGGGTCACAATGAACCCATTGCATTTTACCTGGAAGCTAACTGGTAGCCAGCGCAGACCTGCTAGCCCCGCTCTGTTCCACTAAGGCATTCTCTCTAATAAAGAAGCTGCTGTGCTGTGCCAGGGTGGTCTTCTCCCACGCTTCCTGCACGGCTCCGCACCTCTCTGCAGAGACATCTTGCAGACATCCATGCCAGCAGACATGACTCATTTTGGGGAGTCTGCATATGGGGTTTTGCAATAGTCTGATCAGGACATGAAAAAAGACAGTTACAAACTGTGTGCTCAGAGAAGTACAAGGCATCCCACCACGTTCACACAGACACTATAAAGATGACTGCTGTGAAATGATCTGCCAGCTGCCGGAGGTGGGGTGGGGGGATTCTGAGAAGAATGGCGGCTAATAGCTGATCATCTCCCTCACTGCACAAGACTGACGTTTCCTTCTTTATATTCCCACGGTGTGGCATTACCTCCAGTGCAGAGCAGACGGCTCCCCCTCGGACTCAGTCCAGTCTCAACAAGTCCAAATGAAAGGCTGGATCGCGTGGCTCACGTCAAACGAAAGTGGGGGACTTCGAGTTGACAAGACACAGAGCGCACACCCTTCTGGTAGGAGATGCTCTGGATGTGGTTTTGCAAAACTGATGTAAAAACGGTTGCAGTTACTGCTGTCTGAGTGATAAGATTGTGATGTTTCAGTGCCTTTTAGGAATGAGTCAAGAAGGAAATAGTAACAGCTAACCAAAAATAATCATGTGGTTATCAAATAGAAATATTGGCCACAAGACATTCTTGACATATTTACCTGCAGTGCAGATAACATCAGTGACCACTGACTGTTATAATTGCATTATTTTTTATAATTGGATGGATTTCTGTTTGCAATTCCTATATTCAAATTCCTGAAACTACAAGTACCATATCTAAACTATTACAGAGTCTGAGTGTGTTTCAGTGAAAAAAGTCTTGTGTTTATCCAATTTGAAGTAGTTCCCAGCACTCCTTCATGGTGGCCGTGCCATCATTTTCTACACGTATGAAGGTAGCAGCATTATGCTGCCTGAGCCATAAAATGCCCACAGCAATTCAGACCACGTCTGCACCGTGCTCGGCAGATGCGATGGCGTAATCCAGCTGGCTGAAGAGCAGCTGCATGAAACTGCAGCAACACAAGCTTTGGGGCCTGGGCAAGCAACATGACGGTTAGTGGAAGCTGATTTTGCCACTGTGGGTACCTCAGCTAGCTGGCTAGAAACTAGCTTGGATAAGTCTGGAGGTGCGGAGTTGCATGTCCCTTCTCTGCACGCGCATTTACAGACAAAAGGAGAAACTTCTGGTCTTACAAACTGGGGCTAGCAGGCAACTCAGGTTTGGGGTAAGAAGATGCAGCCACAGTGACTTCAGCCAGCTGGATTACACCATCACGTCTGCCAGCGTGGTGCGGATGTGGTCAGAGTTGCTGTGGGCATTTTACAGTGCAGGCAGTATAGTGTTGCTACCTTCATAGGAGTATAAAATGATGGCATGCCCACTGCAAAGGAGTGCTGGGAATTACATAAAATTAGGTAAACAAAAGACATTTTCATTAAAACAAACCCAAACTTGGTAATAATTTGGACATAGTACTTGTAGTTTCAGTAATTTGTTTAAAAGCATTTACTCTAGTTCTGAATTACTCCATAGTTTCACCAGTTTGGCACACAGAGGAGTAAGTGACTGCAGAGATGTAATAATGTAACTCTTTACAAACACTGCTTTTGCATATGCATTTTCACAGCTAGGTTTTCATTTTATGAGACTCGAGGGACAGCTTTGCTTGCCACGCTACCTTTTGTTTCTATGGTAAAGGTGCTAGAACATTGGCCGGAAGCAATTTTGCAAGCATTCGTACGGCCACGGGCCATGAATGAGTCAATCACCTTGGACTGTTTTTAATCCAGTGCTTTACAGGGCAGCCTCATCTATTCTATGGCACACTATGATACATTAGGAGTGTCATTACAAATCTGCTGTGAAGAAAAGGGCAAACATGAATTTTCAGGAGATTGCAGCACAAGGTTTGGACAGAGGAAATGTTAATTCTGCCCTTTAAAACCCCCCCCCTCTGACACCCTCACTCCAGAAAGAAGAGGTTACAGACGAAATGTAAGACACACAAAACCAAGCTCATATAAATATTTCAGAGTGTTTCTAAGCAATATTTTAATTTATATTTGCTTCCTCCATATTTCCAAGCTCATAATAATGCCTTTTGTCCACACACTCATCCACCCCACATGCTCATCACACAGTTACACCTAGAGGGAAATCCCGCAGTTCATCATCAGGTCTAGCAATAGCCCTAACAGAGTTTGCTGTGGATTTTGCGTTATGCACAGACTGTGCTGCTGGGTTTGCAGGACCGGATTCTCTGCTGGGCTGAAGGCCTGCTCAGTGCTGGAGAGAGTTGGCTGCACCATCAGCTATGCTGGAAGCTCCTCTAACCCGTGCCAGGGGCCAGCGCCTGCTCAGAGGCAGCTTCGGACGATCCTGCCGTTCTCCAGTCCTGGTGGATGGGCTCTATTTGACTTCGTGGATGAGTAGGCTGAGTTGGCTCTTTTTTCCCCTCTGCCTAAAAACTCGCCGCCCAGAGGGTATTACTTTGGGTCTACCATACTTTTGAAATGGATCTCAGCAAGAGGCCTGTTCCTGGCCTTTAGTTTGTCCCTTTGTCAGGTTATTTTCGCTCTCATCCAATTAGGAGTCTATGGGCCCGCTTCTCCATTTCAAACCAGTTCAAGGCAGTACCACTGACTTGAAGTAATCAGCATAATAATGGGGTAAAACTGATAGAAAATTGCCACCTTCCAAGTATTAAGAGTTGAATTGCCCAACAGACCCACATGGCATTTTGCAACAAGAAATAGGAAGTTTAGTGTCTTTTATCTTTGAGGAGGGAAGAGAAGAAGGAGATTAACTTTTTTATTCTAGACCTGAGAAGGAGCTTGCTTACACTTTCAAACATGTAGTTTTCTTTCTATGATCGCACCTTTAAAACTTTCATTTGTGATTTTTGGGTTGTTATGGACAAATGAAAACAGAATTATAATGAAAATCAAATTTAAATCCTCTCTGTGCTCTAAGACTAGACTCTCTCAAAGCTTACAGGTGTGCTCTGAGAGTAGTAGAGCTCTATAAACATAACAGTGGTAGCTTTGGTGTAAAATAACTGTTAGTCGATTGTCTGGTGGCATGAGATTAACAGAAGAATTTGAAAATATCCTGACTGTGAACAAAATCACTAATCCAGATTCTGTGATTTAGTTATTAAAAGCCACCAAAAATGACAAAGTTGACTCATTTATAATTCCTGCGGTTGCAATGAATTTGAATTCTTTGTTGGTGACTAAACTTTTAAAAATATTTTTTTCAATATCTGGAAGACAGTCATATGAAACACATAGGTTTTTAAAAACTGCATATTTAGTGCCATTTGAGTGCCTTAAATTTAAGACACAAGCCATATAGAATCACATGAAGCTTCATGATATAAAAGAAGGTGTCTATAACTTGTGTTGCAAAACTTTACGCTGTGAGTGTCAAGACCTGCAACTTCCGCCATTCTGCCCAGAGAAGGATCATATGAAGCCCGCTCCATTTATATTCCAGCACGGTTATGAAATGTGTCATTTAGAAGTTAATTATCTGTTAAAGTCTGAAACTGTTAAATATTTCCCAGGCCCAAAATAAAAACATGGCTTTTTATGGATTTGACATAGTCTTCAGCTGAGCAAAGCATTTACAGGGAGCATAGATATTTAGGACAACATACATAAAACCAAAGCCAGGAGAATCAAAGCTAGTTTACTTCTAAACTCAGCCCAGTTTACTTCTAACTCCTGTCTTCAGAAGAACAACTATTTGAGTAAGGACTGCAAAACTAATCCAACCACAGGAAATGTGATATGTGTATGTGGAGGAAGTAGGAATAAGGTGGGGTGGGAGAAATTTGTTCTGGGAGAGAGTGCTTAGGGTTAAGAACTGGAGAAAGAAGAAAAAATCTTACTCTTGTAGGTGATTCATAGCTAAAAAATTAATAGCAGAGCAGAATGTCAGATTCATTATAGCTTAATCTGCAAAGAAGTCTATAATGATGGTAATCACTCTACTTATAATGGAAATAAAAAGACACAAATAATATACTACATATGTTTTATATCCTGATAGATGATACTATCAGGAGATTCATTTTCAGCTACTGTTTTAATATGCTCCTAACATTCTGAAACCTTCATTTTTTCAGGCTAATTTTTTCCATGGCTTTTCATTGACTTAGAGTTGAGTTTGTTTGGGTTTTTGAGGATTTCAAGAAAGAAGTACTTGGGCCATTTTAAGCTCTGGGACAGTGAAAATAAAAAGCTTTTTTCCCAGGGTAAAAGAAGAATTTCTGGCATCTTAATGTTTTCTGTACCCACCAAGTGGCTTCAGTGGGAAAATAGTATTTGCCACGGAAATTGTCCTTACTGAGGTATAAAGCTTTCAGCATTCCAGTGGAATTTTGTTTTGATTTGATTTAAAATCACTTTGTGAGCTTTTGCCATACATTGGTCACAGGCTTTTTTTCCTGCACTTTTAAAGCATAAAAGGAAAGGGAGCCTGCACTGTATATGTAGTCATGGTTGATATTGGCCTGAGCCATATGGTGACCAGATATTTATCTTGTGGATTGCTATCTATCTCTGGGCTCACAGCTCCCCTCCTTTCCAGATACAGCAAAAGTTACTTTGGGAGCACCTACACTGTGCTTGCTGTTTACGCAACTATGCCCTTGTCTGCTGGCAGCAAACTCATCTGTGTTTGCACTGGAGCAGACAATCCCATCCAGTTTACTTCCTCCCTTGCAACTGTTTGTTTTCAGATCTGTCCCTCTCCATCAAACTGGGCCATTGCAAAAGTTCCAAAAGGTTATTTTTTTTTTGCCTATTTCTAGCTCGTTCCAAGAAAATGAAACAACAATCTGGGTGTCCCATTTCTTATTCATCACTCACCACGCGCAGGCAGCAGGAGCAGTTTCTCCCCAGGGTTCCAGCACTAGATGCAAAAAAAGTACTACAGTGCCTGCAAATGTGCTGTGCTGTAAGAGGAAACAGCAACTGCCCTTTGTCAAGAAGCTGGGATACACTGGAATATGCAAGGTCATGTGCCAGGAGCAGGAGAAACATACGTATTTATATCTGTATATGCTGCACTGTTTCAGCATCTACAGATGTTTGAAAGATACTCATTTTGCTGAATATATCCATGCCAAATTTTCTTTTGATCAATTATATCCAAATTTGTCTTCTCTTGCTAGCAATTATTTATTGCCTACGTTGTTTCTATTCTATTTTATTCTAGTTCCTACATTTTGTCTCAACCTGGAGGAACCAAGATGCCTTTTCTCAGTGCAGTAAATGATATGGCTAGTATCTGTCACATTTCTTTGCTTTTTCTCTCCCATTGGTAGAGCATTTTAATGTGTTCGCCACTTGGAGCACCTTGCATCTCAAGCTTACAGTCTGCAATTCCTCGAGGAGTTTTTTCAGTGCGTAGCTGAGCCCCCAAGGGAGGTGAGGGGGCTGCACTGCAGTCAACAGTGTGACTGTGGCTTTAAATCAGCTACCTACAGCCAGCAGCATTCACCACCTAGTGCAGCGTTATTTTTCCTTTTAGATTTTGCAAGTACACCGAGATCAATGTTGGTGTGACTTTATCATTACCTAAAGTCAGTTCAGGTATGTCTGCATGAGCAGCCATCATTTCTTGTCTCAAGTAGGGAGCTCCTGCAAAAGGCCTTTCTGTTGCACAGACGATCTTTAGCAATAGCAAAGTGTTTTGCCCAAGGACTGGACTTGTTGACCACAGTCTTGATCTCAGAGCTTCCAGCAATACCAGCCTGCACTGTTAACTGTCCAGAGGACTAGAGCCGAGGCAAACCTGAGCCAGTTTTGTACGGCAAACAAGGAGAGGGTGGTGGACCAGAGGCAGCCTTAATGTAATGTGATTTAACTGCTGTCGGTTTCATGTCGACTAAATAGGAAGTTGAATGTGAAGGTAGATCACGCATTACTAACTTGGCCTAATATGGTGAACAGGATACAGTCTCATTTCTGCCTTGTGTAACTCTTCTGAAGTCAGTAGTTACATCAGAAACTCGCGTATGCTAGCCTTTTCTCACATCCTGAGAGTGTATGCCTTTTAAAGATGCACACTCAGTGACCTAAAAAATCTAGACGGCCTTTGACTTTATTACAAGCTCTTTCACTTAATTTTTCTTACCTTTTTCACAGGAAGATGGGGGTAACAGTACCTGCTTGGAGAGGGCTGAGCTAATACTTGTTGAGTATTCCACTGCTCTTGTGCTCTCCTTGTTTGCTCGTTTCCTGAAATGGGCACTACTGAAACCTCTTATGACGCACAGTCTTATTAATGTACAAGAATGCTATTTACATCATAAACACTATTACATGTACGTTTTATAGGAAATTGTAATCTCTGGCAAACAATCAGCTCTTAAGTCAGTGTCAATTCGTCGTATTTGTATCACACTAAAAGCAAGAGCATTTAAATATGTCAAGATGGCTATGAGGATATGATTCCTGTTTTATTAAGGATTATCAGTTTGCTTGTTTACTGAGCATGGACATAAGCTTACATAGAGACACTTTCAAGAATTAGAGACTACATGCTTTTGAGGAGAGAGAAAAAATTACCTTTCAGGCTTGCTTGCTTGATCAGCTCAATGTTATCAGGTCATACATATGTTAATTTCCATTTCATTCAACAAAAGCTAGCTAAATTCCAAAATACGTGACACAACAAATGCAGGAAGAAATTACCCATTTTTAGTTTATTTGTTATCAGGAAGAAAAAACAAACTAAAACATCATTTTCAATGCACTGATGGGTTATGTAGGATGGAACTTCATATGATTTCTAGGTGGCCAGTGCTAGAAATACACAAGTTCCTAATCATATAGATACAAATAGTCTGACTGAAGTTCATGAAAATGGGTTTCAAGATCCAAGCACGTGAATGAGCGTTCACTGGATTAGAACTATTACACTCTCGAGTTACAACGTGAGCACTCTGTCACACCAGACACTTAACCCATACCTGCTTTTAAAATTAGAATTTATTTTCTTTTTTGCTCTTAGTAGGCAAAGCCTCCCTCTTACATTTTCGAAGCAGTGCTCAGAGCTTCCTAGACAGCTGGGTGAAATACCTCCCACACAAATTCTATTCTATTTAAGACAGATAGACAAGCACTTTAACTCCACCATAGCTGTGAGAAAAGCACAGTCTGACAGATGTGTTTGAAACACACCAAGTTTGCACGCAGCTGAACACAAACACAGCAGCTGCCCACACCACAAACAATGGAAGAGGTACTCGGGTGTACTGGTCTAGAGGCAAGATCCTTCACTAGCGAACAGACATGTGAGGCTGGGCCTGCCCCACGCCCAGCTCTCCTATCTCAGTGAATTCTCCAAGCTGCCAAGCCAACGCGATGGTGCTTCTCTCCACTTACTGTATGGAAGCTGGGCCACTGTAAAAAAAGTAACGCAAAGATGCAAGGGGCAAGTGAGAGTAAGACCCCTGTAGCTTTGTTGCAGGGAGGCCTGGAGGGGATGGAAGAAGTTTGGCATTTTCGAGTGTACCTATACGTCTTCCCATAGACATTGGATAAAACACAAGCAGCACCTGGAGCGCGGCTCTGGATTGTCTCACTACAGGGCGAGCTGCAGATTCAGGCTTACTCTTCCTTACCCTATTACAGGCCTCATGAATTTTGCATTCTTTACGGCTAGGTGCTTCGAAACACCCTGCTGAGGCCTGACATCATCCCTGCGTATGTTTTAATGCCTAAACCAGGTGCCCAAGAGCACTGTGAATTAGGCTCTGTATCTCTAATGATTATTTTCATCTCGTTTTAATACAAGGACTGTAAGAAGCATTTTCTTTGTATTTTAGGAATTACTTGCTGCATCACATATGAAATGATCCCAAGCCTACACCCTGTAGGTTGCGGAGTACAGGAGATACTCTCTTTGGACTGTGGTTGTTGAAATGGAACATCTGCATTTCCAAGAGCGACCAAACCCTCCGAATCAAAGGGCTGTGGTAATAGCCAGCACAAAACGAGTGAAAGTAAACATGAGTGTAACATTGTTGTAGCATGTATTTTTGCTTTGACCATACATACTCCTCATTAGAAAACAAAAACAAAGATGCAGGCAGCTGCGGACAAGAAAAAGCAAAATGTAGAATGCCATTTCTTTTTTTCTCTGAATAAAGTGAGACAGCAAGTAGTGTATAACTCAGACCAAATGGCTCAAATGCCCTGGCACTTGGCTATAGATCATTTGTTTCTTAACCATGACTTTGAAAATAACTTGTAGTGCTAGTGATTCAGGTTTGCTGCTGGCAACTGTTCAGTGAGCAGAGATTAATGACTTGACATTCTGTACATAATTTTTAGCGATCTTTGTAAAAATGCCATTGCCATTTCTGGAACTGCAGTAGAAGTCGAAGAACTGAACCGGTATTATTTGAAACCATTACTTTACTGGAGTTTCCTTATTTGAAGAAACAGTCCCTGCCTGAGTCTGAGAGTAAGGTTTAAACTGGAAACAACGCTGCAGGGGTTACACGTTTAATGCTGTCTCTATTCTTTCTGAGGTAGGTGTGCTACCCTGCACATGGCTCTTGTCAGGACACAGACTGGAATGCTCTGAACTTCGGGTGTTGGGGAAGGTGGCCTCTCCTCCCCTGGGCACACAGGATCGCAGAGCGGCTGCGGTCGTACGGGACCTCTAGGGGTCAACTTCTCCAGCCCCCCCGCGCTCAAGCAGGGCCGCGTCCAGCCGCCTTTTGAAGATCTCCAAGGGTGGAGACCCCAGAGGCTCCCTGGGCACCCTCAGCGGGGTGGCCCTCACAGCCACCTGTCCCCTCCCAGCAGCGAGGAGAGGCCCGTGCTGTGCAACGCCGGCCCGCCTGACGGCGGAGCCGGGCCGGCGGCGGGGGCCCGTCCCCGCAGTTTCCCGCGGAGGAAGGAGCCGGCAGCTCCGAGGCGCCTTTAGGGAGCCGGGACTGACGTTCGGCGGACGACCGCCCCCGCCCCGGC
>VYZV01016385.1:60988-72058 GCA_013401275.1 Pandion haliaetus
CCCCCCACCGCTGACTCTTCTTCGGTTTTCTCTCCCCTTGCCGGGGCAGCGTGGGGGACTTGCCTCAGAGACTTCTGTGATTGAAGGGATTTTGCAGGAAGCGCTCCACAGCCTGGTATAGGCTGTGTGGTTTCTCTTTTGTGCTCGCTTGTTCCTGTTTTTTACTTTTTCATTATTTTTATCCTCACTTTGCTCTGGAATAAGGGAAACTTTTTATCTCCGGAAACATGTCGACGGGAGAAAGCTTTGAGTCTCGGTTTGAAAAAATCGACGTGACTTTAAAGGACCCCAAATCCGAAGTGAACGTGGACTGTTTGCTGGTGAGTAGGGAGCGCCGATGGGCCCCCGGTCCCGTCTCCCCGAATTTCTTACCCTGTGGGACCGAATCTCGCACTCCCTACTGAGTCACCACCCTGCTTCACTCCGCGCTAGTGTTTTGTTTACTCGGCGTTGAGGCTGAGGGTGCGTGAATGTCTCTGTACAGGGAGAGCGGCTTTCATGCCAAGGAGGCGCCCGCCCGGTCCTGCCATAGACTTGTCATGTCTCTCGCTTCGTGCACCTTTCTTTTCTTCACCGACTGTCATAAGGGTCAGTGGACACTTTGTACAAAGGTGCAATTCGTGAGTGCCAGTCCTGTGTGTGAGCAGATGACTGTAAATAGCTTTGATATATCAATTCCTTCTTCAACAACTTTTTTTTTTTTTTGAAGAGTGAGGTCCTCTTATGTTATGGTTAAGCACTGCAGCACTGACTTCAGCCTGTCTAGTGTAGACGTTTGCAAATGCTAACTAATGACGTGTAAAACACAGCTCTAAGACTAATGTGCCCTTACAGGTGGGGAAGTAGTCATGGCAGGTGTTTAAATGCATTTTAAACTAATTCGTGTGTTAGGCCTGGGATAGAGGGCTGCTTGCTTACTGTTTCCCTGCTTGATCATACCTGATGGTTCAGTGGATCTCTTCAGTGCTGTCAGCGTTAGAATTGCATTATAAGAAAGCAAGCCATAACACTTCCTGACAGAAAACCAACATTATTTGGTAGTTGCTTGACCAAACTGGATGATATTTTAGTTCTGATTATAAAAAGTACTGCAACAAAGTGTATGCCAAATCCAACCGATTTGTTTGGGATGTAGCTGGGTACTGAGGTATGCTTAGAGATGCCCGTAAATAGTAGCAAATTGTAATTTGTGCATTTATGCTGCAGTAGAGACTTTCTTTTCTTTTTAGCAAGTGATACAAGTTCTTTAGTGTGGTTTTTTTTTTTTTTTTTCTGGCTTTCTGTTGTCAGAGAGGAGAACGAGTAAACTGAATTTGTTCCTAGTATGAACTCTGACATTTGGGTTTTGGGAGGGAAGGGAGGTGTGGGGGTGGAGATAGCTCTTAATAGTCATTCTTCATTTTCTGCTGCATGGCTCTTAGCAGACATTGGTGGCGAGAGGTGAAAAGAATCTAAGGAAAGAATCTGTACAACTTTATGATAGTGTACTCTGTTTAGCTTACTACCGATTTGTGAGCTTCTGAAGTGTTGACAGGATAAAAGTAGATTCTTGTGGATGTTGCTGCCACAAGGGAAAAGAGCATTTTTATCATCCAGTTAACTTCTTTTGATTTAGTTTACATATCTGTCATCTTAGAACCACAACTGATGAGAGGGGCTCTGATGCTTAGGATATACTGTGTCAATTTTGGTAACTCAAGACTACTGTCAAATTTGACATTTTTACACCCAGCTTCTGTTGATAGATGTCAAGAGGATAGATCTAGTTAAGAGTCCACAGTTTTATGTTAACCATGACTCGATTTGCTAGTATGTGCTTTAATGCTGGCCATACTGTGGGGACCTTCCTATGGTGATAGTAAGGAGGTTGAAGGTATCAAACATGCAGTTGATAGTATCTTTAACTGTATTCCTTCACTTTTTAATTTATTTAAGGATTTGCCCCTTTTCAGTTCAGTTAATCTTAATTGTGATTTGGAGCTAAGCTGTAGTCAGCTTGGGAATGAATTTGTTGGGATGCTTCCTGTCATGCTTGTGTAAAGTTTTAGAACACGTGTTTGTGTCTTGGATCTTAAGAAAGTCCTTTAAAGTGACAACTTTTTTAGAAATCTGAGATTTTTGGTCATACCTTTGCATATTCTTTTAAAGGCAGCTTCTTATGGTATAGTCATCAGAATTATGTTGTTGTGTGGTTTGGTTTTTTTTTTTTTTTGTTAGCCCTAGTTACAAATACTGTTCTTTTAAATGAATACCAATTAAAAAAGAAAGTGCTTCTTCTGGAGACATCAGCTTGTAGGTTAACTTCATATGTGTTTGGTCATTATATCAATCTCTCTGCTGACTGGACTTTTACTTTGTTCCGTATCTCTCACCCTGAGTTGGTTCTTGGGCTCTCTCCTACAGAATTTAAGTATCCTAACACTTTCTGAAGAGTTTAAATATTTTACACCAGTTCTTAGTGTGATGATTCATACTACAAGCATCATTCTTGGCCCAAGGTGCTATTGAGGTATCAAATACATTATGTGGATATGTTTTTAAGGAAGAAATGCTTAAGTGTAGGTGTAATTGATATGCACTTAAAATACCTTCTAAGATGAACACCTCATTCCCCTCCCTGCAGTCCCTGGTTAAAGAGGGAGACTTGTCAGCCTCTAGGCGTGGTACACTTAACATGTTTTTATGATCAGACTACATAAAAAAACCAAAACCTGTTAAATCCAAAACCCTTTTTTCCTTTGATTAAAGTTGTGAATTTGTTATTTATTATTGCTTTCACTTTTCTTGAGCGAAGGTGTTGGCTAACTGTGTGTATCTGAGTCATAATATATGAATAACTGATACACAGACACTTTAAATTCAGCATCCGGTATTCTACACATGTAGGCTTAAAATGCTGGAGTTCCGCTTTAGTTGCAATGCCCGTAGCTTCTCTTACTATGTTTTTAACCTCTTTAGCTTTAATTTGTTTTGCTTTTATTCTTACTTTTCTTCCCCATCAGTTTGTATCCCCTGTAGACTAAAAGGCAGGCATGGAATAACCTTTAAATCAGTTTTGTAAATGTCAAAAGTTAGGTTATGTATGCTAGAAAGATTCTAAATTTACGTGAAGTAGTATGAGCACTAAGAAAAGAAGATGGGGGGGGTGCTGATACAAAGGAAGGCATGTTACCATTTCAGGAAGGGGNTTATGCAACTGTAATCAAAACAGTAAGAAACCTAAGTTGCAACTGTCTATAACTAGATTTCTTTTTTGGGGCTTCCATGCACTTGATTTAGTAGTAGGCTGGGAAATCATAGGTAGGCTGTCTTTTCTGATGAGCCATGAGAAGGCCAGAGCTTAAGTTCTGTATAAAGCATGTGTCACAGCATAATGTAGTGCTTTTTTTCAAAACATAAGGTACTAGGAATCCTACAGTCCTAAAAAGATCTAATAACGCTGTGGAGGTTGCGTTAGATAGGTAGTCACACTATAGGGCATGCAAAGATCAGATACTGGTGAATACCATGGGTGTGCTAAGTAGAGCCAAAGGCAATGTAGGTAACTAGCTATTAACTTGAGCTTAGTGTCTCATTAATGATACTAAGCAGTGGAAAGTAGTATTCAATGAGAATACTTCTACAACAATTTTGGAATAAAAACAGATTTCTTATTCCTCTGTGTTTCTTACTACATCCTTGGGGTTTATGGGGTTCCAGTTTTTGGAGAGTGGGGAGGGAGGGGTGTAACAGGTGAATGGATGAGGGGCATCTTGACCTGAAGCTGCCTATGCTTTTGATTAAAAAGTAACTAGTAAATTTTCATGAAGATGCTTTTTGGTGCTCTCTGTGCTCTGATACTAACTCACAAAGAGTCTTTTTATGTTTTATGTTGACACTTGACTAACTCAATTATTCAAGTACTTAGCCAATTACTTGAGTAGTTGATTTTTAAAACTTCAGACTTTTGATGGCCTTAATCTTCAAAGATGTCAAATGTTTCACTTGTTCAGCAGTTTGGCTTCAAATTAACTGATAACAGTAAACACTGCACGTGACAAACTTGTTTTATCTAGTCTCAAGAGGTTTCCATTTTTGTTGTACCAAAAATACACAGGTACAGAGTGTGATTCACCTGTTTTTCCTAGGTCTATTTCATATTCAGCTGGATGAATTCATGTTCATCTGTCTTGCGTAGGACAAGGTGAGATGGTCTCATCATCTTTGGGATTTGGAGTTCTGAATTTGTATTGTCACCAGACCTTTTTTCACTTCTGTTTAACTTGTTTGAAAGCGCTACTGAAGATCTTGTGGTTAGGGACTTGGTAAATAAATGAATAAAAAAGTAAAGAATGTAACTCAAAGTACCCTGACTTTAGAAGTTCTTATCTATCAAAATAACCACTGAAAATCACCTTCACTGAAAACATATCAACTATGCTCTTAGAATCTGAGTGATAAAATGCTAGAGAAACTTGGTATCCAAGAAGCTTACTTGTTTGCTAATGAAGCTCATACATAAAAAAACAGAGTTTGAACATTTGCAGATTGTCAGCTTCAGAATCCTGTAAGTTGTCTAAGTAAGGGAAAGTGTCATGATTGACTAAATCTCTTTGGACACCTTTCTACCATTCTTCAGATCCAAGTGCAAGGTCTGCGCTTGGGTTGGGACAGTCACCAGTCTCATTACAGACTGGGTGTTGAATGGATTGAGAGCAGCCCTGAGGAGAAGGACTTGGGGATATTTGGAAAGAATATCTGAATGTCTCTGTCTTCCGACAGAGAGACTTTTTACCAGGGCCTGTAGTGACAGGACAAGGGGCAACGCTTTTAAACGGAAAGAGAATAGATTCAGATTGGACGTAAGGAGGAAGGTTTTACAAGGGTGGTGAGGCACTGGAACAGGTTTCCCAGAGAGGTTGTGGATGCCCCATGCCTGGAAGTGTTCAAGGCCAGGCTGGATCGGGCTTTGAGCAACCTGGTCCGGCGGAAGGTGTCCCTGTCCATGGCAGAGGGCTTGGAACTAGATGATCTTTAAAGGTCCCTTCCAACCCAAACCATTCTGTGATTCTGTAGTTAGATTTAAAATAAGACTTCTGGCTGACCTAGAAATATAATTCTGTGTCTTCCAAGTTACCATATCCAAGCTTTATATGCAAAAATATAGTTGCAGGTTAATATCATGTGCTCGTCACTAAGAATTATGAAATATATAGGTTGATGTGAAATTAATGATAAAATATATAACTTGGTATGTTAATCGGGTAAAATGCAGCTGTAAATTGGCTTTGGAAATGCCGTAACTTGGTGAATTCTCATTTCAGGTTGCACCTTTTAGACTTTTTTTAATATTATATAAGCCTCTGGAAAGTTAACAGTAGAGATGGGACTGTGAAAATGTTAGCATTTGATTAACAGTGTATGGTAGGTCTTATACAGGAATAACAGTTAGCCAATTCTTCTGCTTATAAAACTAGAGGCTGTAGGAATGTAATTTTTCATTTTTCCTATTAAAAACTGTAATCAAGCATGATAATAGAAAGTTGATGTTAGGACACATTTCAACAACAGGAATAAAAAACCCAACCAAAATGCTGTAGTAGATCGTAAATGCTCTTATCAAGTAAAAATATTTGTAAACAATGTCATTTTCCCTGGCAACTGTGGAGTGTTTTAAGTTTTTTGTTGGTAGTGGGAAGGAAGAGGGAAACACCTGGAATTTGTTTGTTGGACAAATTGAAAATCAACCTGTTGGTCTGTAAAACTTTGACTTTGAAGACAATGATAGCTTCAGGAGCCACTCATTGAGAACTTAATAAATCTTTAGAAGCACTGTGAGTGGATTATATTGGTAGCCTTACAGTTGCTGTTAGCAGAATTCCCTAGGACATACTTCAGTAAAAATAAAAAGCTTTTTTAGGTCTTTTACCAAGGAATACTGAGATGTTTGTTTCAATACAGGATGTTTATCTTAAATTTGAGAGGTCCCAAGCCATGTAATTAAAAACTTCTATTTTTTTTTTTTTGTGAATTTTGATGATGCTATTTATCGAAACTCCTTTGTCATCAAGAAAATACAGTTCCAAATGGAGATACTGAAAACTCAACTTCCTCTTTTGAGAACAAAATTAGAGAATGGTTGAAAACTATTATGTCTTTGCCTTCATTTGTCCAGTCATTCAAGCAGCAATAAAGCCAGAAGGATGATGAGACAATATTGGTAAAACTGTAAGGACTATGCAGACAACACCCATTTAAACACTCATTTAAAACAAATGCAAATAATACCATCTTTTAGCTTTCTTGGTAGTCTGCTGAAATGTTCCACCACTGTTAATCAGGGTGTTCAAGTGCTGAAACTTGATCTTTGTGAAGAAAAGTGGTTTGGAGCTCTTCTTGTCCATAGTATTTTGCTCTGCTGAGACAATTGGATCTCTTGTAGTCTAATCTCCAGTCAGGTTTCTTCTTGGCCTTTTCAGTATTGATGGATATCCAAACAACAGCAGCAGAGTGTAACATGCTGTGGTGCATCTTCAGTTACAGCAGTCTAGAGACTGTCTAGGCAAGCAGCAGTTGCTTGGTCTGGTTAGCTGCCCATGTTGCTGGGGGAGAACCGGCACTGGATCAGTACCAGCTTCTAACTGGAGCACAGGTCAAAGTCTGTTCTGATACTCAAAATCTTGCAAAGGATTGGTTTTAACTAACTGAAAGATTGCCACTCCCTGTCAGTATTTACACAATACAAACTGTCATGGGGATGGTACTTGAGATCTCTTTATTAATAGGTCCTAATTTAAAATCCAACTGCTGATTTCTTTATTTCAGCTTTCCCTCTTATATTTCTTATATGCATTCATTTTTCTGTTGCTTTTATAGAGTTGAGAAATATGTGAAGGTTTTCCTGCTTTTTCAGTTGCATGGTCTGAGGTGATGCAAAGATTTGATGCTTGGAAACCTCTGTAGGAAACACTACACAACCTAAGGCTTTAGTAGGTTGGAATTACCTAAATGTGTTTCTAGCTTGTGTGTGTCTGGGCTACATAACTTGTAATTGATCTGGAAACAGAAGTGAAGTACATCCTTTTTTTTTTTTTCCCTACAGATCTTCATAAATCATAGTACTCACTTTAAAAAAAAATATAACTAAGCCTTGAATTTGAATAGTTATGCAAATACTGAGTAATTATGTCTTTATTTTTTTCTTTTAAAAGCTGCACATCATTCAGGTAGTGCAGCATTGTATTCAGATGTATTAAATTCTAAGGTATGAATATATTGAGAGGAAAACTGATACTTCCTGATAAAGTCTATTGATGTTAGATATCCACATATGAAATGCATTAATACAAGATGGCAGTTTTCCCATGTAGTGACTGACTGCTATGAAAATACTGTGTCTATGGAGGTGAAGAAGGAGAGACTGCCTGTGGTAGAAGCTGACATGCAAGGTGTTAGTACAACAAGCACCATTTTCCTTGAGTATGGATGGCAGTCCAGTGTGTCAGTTCCACTGTTGAGATATAGGAGTACCTTTGACAAGTGTGAAGTGACTCTGTGTTAAGGTATTTAGGAGGGGAGGAAGCCTTTCCAGCCAGGGGATGATAGAGTAGGAGTGGATGGGGATGATCCTTCAGGGAGGACCGAGACTGAAGGTAGGACAATGAGTTTGTGCTGGTTATACTTGCCCCATGCCTCTTCACAGATGCCAGGTTGTGCAGAACACCACCAGGCACGACATGAAGCTGTAGTTGAAAATAGAGGTAATACTGCCTCACCGTTTGTCTTGATATTATGCACTGCCGTCAGTGTTAGAGGTGGAATCATAGAATTTCCTCATGAGCCCTTCTTTGTTATGAAATCTTATTTTACCAATATTGTTATACTAATCTCTTCTTAGAAAGTAGCTTTGATTGTAGACGCACAA
Organism: Pandion haliaetus; assembly: GCA_013401275.1. Taxonomy (NCBI): domain Eukaryota; kingdom Metazoa; phylum Chordata; class Aves; order Accipitriformes; family Pandionidae; genus Pandion; species Pandion haliaetus. The sequence continues at coordinate 68,892 of VYZV01016385.1, forward strand.
AGAATCCTGTCAGTATTAAGCTGACAGAATTTACTTTCCCTTTGTGAAGAGGAAAGGTTCTTCTGCCACTTCAATCTACCTAGCAGTTCATTTATTGCTCTAATACATCTTCTGTGAGCTGCTGTCCTCCTCCTTAAACTCCAGTTACTACTAAGTTCATTGGCAATTAAACAAACAATTGCCAGCATAACAAAGGTATGGTTTGTGGTGGTCTTGGGACGTTCAGATCTGCTATTATGTGCCGTATATCCTCCTTTTTAGGGATACAAGGCCAAAAGTGGTGGCAGCCAAATGGTAGACTTATTTGGACTTGGAAGTTTTTGCTCTGTTAGTATTGGCAACAATTGTCACGGCCTTTGAAACAAGGGCTATTGTTGCCAACACTAGCAGAGCAAAGATGGTGATGGAAATAACGAAATGCTCGCTAAGGGCTATGGAGTGAAAGCTGAACTATTGATGTGATTGTGTTTTGTTTTGTTGGGTTGGTTTTTTGGTTGTGGGTTGTGGTTTGTTTGGTTGTTTTTTTTTTAAGTACACCGAATTTGGAATTGGAGATGTCATTAAGAAGTTAGGCTCTCTCTGCAGAGAATGAATGAGTATGCTTACTGGAAGAGCTTTTGTCTTCTGTCTTTTACTAAGATGCTCATGGCTGTTTTCAGCCTTCCTCATACCCCACAAACCATTTTGTGCATGCTGTTTCTGGATATGGCATGACCTTAAAGTGTCTGGAGATCCTTTTGGCTTGTAAAATAAGATGGTTGGAGAAATCTTCGAAACAAGTCACATTGTGGTTATGAAACAAGCTGTGAAGACTCTTGTTAGGAGGACCATATTCAGGAGAATTCTGGGTTCTTTATCTAAAGAATAGAATTGTAACACAAAGAAGATCTTGTATCAAGTAACTTGCACACTCGGAGCTGTTCATTGATTCCACTCGGCGGACTGGATTGGAGTATGGAAATGACTAAAAGTCTCTCTTGCTTTTAATTCTTGATGAGTATAAGGTCAGAGGAGTCTTTGAAGTTTTCTCCTATTGCTTCTTTTCTGTCCTAAAATGCCTTCAGGCTCTCATAGCAAAGCTTTTATCCTTGATGCGATGTATACATAACACTATTTTCATCAGCAGTTTGGACTAGAGTTGTAATCAAAGGTGCCATTTAGAGGAAAAATTGGAGTGTTATGATGCTGGTACTGCTGGAGCTGCTCCGGTTCTGGGACTGCAACTGTAAGTGACTCCTGTGTAACTTTCTGCCTTCTGTATGTACAGTGCAATTGATTTTGGCTAGCATCAGGAAAGAGTCGGGATGGCTGCATTGTTCTTGACCTTACTTTGTCTTTTGGTCATGACAGCCTGCTCTTTGAGCTCCTGGCAAAGAAGGGAGTCAGATCAACTTCATGTAAAGAATAGTTTCTGTCATAGTTCTTGATAAGTTCAGGGGAAAGAAGGGTCTGAGAACCACTAATTCTAGGGGAAAGAAAAAAGGAATTTTTTGATATACCCTTTTTCATTGCAGTTTGACAAACTTACTGCCGTGGTCAGGAATAAAAGAAAAGATTAATTAAAACCATGTATTTGCAGGTTGGGAAGTTTCTTCCCAGGTTTCCGATGCCCTGGGAGTAGAAACTTTAATTTTTCAATTTAAAATTAAATCAGAATAGGCAGCTGAAGATTTTCTTTCAAGTCAGACTGTCTTGTGAGAGGTTGACTACCTGTACCAAAACAGGACATCTTTCATTTTCTATCTTTCTTGGGTGTTTCATCATCAGCAAACTTACCTTCCAGAGTGTTGCATTACTCACGTTTTGTGGGAGGAAATAACAGCATCCAACAAAGGTGTATTGGAGAAACAAGTTGATGAAATGGTAAGCTTTCTTCTGCAAGAGCAGTTACCAGTCAAGTCTTTATATTTAATTTAAAAAAATTCTTATGAAGTGATGGGTTAGCAAAAGTGGAAAAAAATGAAATATGGCTTTGAGTTTTTGAGAATTACTTTCAGAAGTAATCTGATGTTTTCACAAAATGTATTTATTTTCTCAGAGGAGTTGGAATCAACATTTTTCATAACAATGGAAAAGACACACTTCTTTTTTTAACAAGTAACTTGCAACTTTGAGCTAAAGCACATACTTAAGATTAGACAATCTCCTGTAGATCTTGCTTGCCTTGGAATTGCATGATGATAAACAAATGGTTTTCAGGTATAATGAAGTGCAGCTGATCCATCCTAGACCTGTAGAAATGATCTGTTTTATTGGTTAAGCCTCCTTTCTTCATCTAGAAGAAAGTGGAAGCCATGTTAACTAAACAAGCTCATGCTTAACTTGGGCAAGATAGCTGGGTCCTCAGCTCTGCAAAACACAATAACTTAATTTTTTAACACAGAAGGGGCATGTCTCTTATCAAGATCTCATGTTCTTCACTGTTTAGATCAGTTAATTTCTGTTTCACTTCTACTGCAGAAGTAGTAAAGAAGTAATCAAGTTCTGATAGGAAGAGGAGTGACTAATTGGGCAGATGACAAAAGAAGTCATTTTTTCAGTAATGCCAATCCTGTATATTCATAGGCTCTCAAGTTAATTCTTAAACTTGTGCAGAGGATATTTGCCTACCATAAATTGCTTCATTCTTAATAGTTTTAAAAAATAACTGTTTATACATTTGATTTTGAGATTGTGGAAAGTGAATCATTCAATTTAAATACTTTTTCTTATTTGAGTGCCAATCAAATCTCACCTGAAAAGACAGAGAAGTTGAAATCAGAGTTGGTGTGTCATGTTACCCTCTTTTCTCCTACTACTTGTTGATATTTCATTTAATAAATAGGGAGTATCGGTGCAGTATCAGACTGTGATACTGTCCTTTCATACTTTTGAATATTCCTAATTGCAGAACATAAAACAGATTTCAGTTATGGGGTGGTAGTAGGGTACAAGAAGCAAAAAAAATGTTCTTTGCTAGAAGGAAGTCTTGTCTGTCTGTAAGATAAAAATACAAATACAAGGTTTGGAAAACGGGCAGAGAAATTAGGAAGATTATAATTACAGATGATTTTGGGGTTGGAATTGTTTGGCCTATGGTAACTTAAGTCAGGGCTTCCTGATTTCTTCAGGCTTTTTGTGAGACTGTTTTGAGTTTCTATTGCCTGCATCTAAAAGAAGGAAGTACT
>VYZV01016386.1:20190-44542 GCA_013401275.1 Pandion haliaetus
GGTGGGGGGAGAAGGGCTCTGCTTATTATGGGAGGGGAAAAAAAATGAGAAGACTTGCTAACAGTCAGGATCCTCTTTGAAGACTTTGAGATCCTAGTCAGGTAGGACAATCAGGGAAAGACACTGCATTTGGCAGCCAGTTTGTCCCTAGGGTATTTAACTTATTTTGATAAATCTCATGAAGCTAAACATATCATTACAGCTACACCATTACAACTCATATTGTGTAGACTTCACTGCACTCCATTAGCAGCATTGGCAAGATAGTGTAATTCAACATCTTCCTTTATTATTTCATATTTCTAGTTTACTCTTGGTGAGGATTGCCGATATAAAATTTGGTTACCCAAAGTCCATAACCCAAAGTTATTATTTTAGTGGAGTGCTTAGGAGAACCAAACTCAGCAATTTTTAAAAGCACAGTAAAAAACAGACCTTGCTCAGGATAGCACACTGCCTAAAGAGATGAAACAAAGTCAATCACCTTAGCTGAACATATTGAGAAATTAGATTTAGTGATGTGCCTTGTGCTTCCCTATAGGAAATCTGTGGCCAATAGGAAACTGAAAACAGATCTTCCGAGCCTCAGTTTAAACCATTAACCAAAAGGCCAATATTGAAAGCAGTAGGATGGAATTAAATGCAAGAACAACAAAATATTATTTCCCCTCCCCCTCCTCCACTTTGCAGAAAGCTCTATTACAATAATGTGAGTAATTGAGAGGCTGACAGCAGAGCAACTGGAGTCTCATAAGGGAATGTAGACTCACCGACTTCCCTACTACCCACTACCCTTTCCTGGTCTATGTGCTCACCATAGCGACTTTTGCAAGAGGGTTTAGTTTCCAACAGTGTCTGCCGTGGTCTGACCTAGATCAAGGAGGTTTTGGGGGTTTAAGTATTTGTTGGATCACCACTTGTAAGCATGACCACTTGTTTTCAGCATCCTAGCAAAGACCATAAGCAATCTCTTTGATTTCCCTGACGGTATCTGTGAGAGAATTTTGACAGAACAATTAGAACAGATGTGTGAAACTCCATATGAGAAAACAGGCTCCACGTGACATGATACGTTATCTGTGAAAAGTAATTCCTGAGGGGCAGCAGCAGCACAGAACGTACTAGCTGTCCCAATGGTACCAGATCAAAATGTATTAAAGGCTATTAAATGTCATATTTCATGCAACAGTTAAATCTAAACTGTGATTTGTTTTTTGAAGTGTAATGTTACAAAGCCTTTGGAAGTATGGTATCTTGCTCTCTTTTGCCATTTTTAGGGTTTTTTTTCTTATTATTCCTGTTCCATATTAGAAGGGATATAAATCCTTTTCTTCTCAAAGCCAAGCTATCCTGTAAAGATGTTTTCTGAATAAAAGTCATTGCCACTCTACAGGGCACACTCCCTTTCTATTTCCTTTTTTTTTTTAGCCTAAAACAGCCCCTTGGGCATCCTAACCTTCATTGGCACAAGCATTATATCAGAGGAAATGACTCATAATTACATTAGCAATCAATATCTACAATGCATTTCTTTCACAGTATTACTAAGAGTTAGATATGTGCATATAATCAGGCCGTTAAGTATAGCCATTTGTAACGTGCTTAGGTTTGATGTCAGCATTTACTTTATAAAAGGTAAAATGGTTATGAAAGTTGTTGTACTGGGCAAGGAAATCACAATGCCAATTTTGCAAATTTCCGTCTTATGTTTCTGACCAAGCTTCATTTCTAAAATAATCCTACCACAAAACAGTCTTCTGAAGACAGCCAAATGACCATGTGCCTAGGGTCAGGTTGATATATGCTGAGCAGTATTTGACTTTAAAAGTACATGTGCATGCTTAAATTATTGACAAATCAGCCATGTGGTAGCAAATACTAAAGGGCCACATTTACACAATCAAAATTCAAACTAAGCCAGCATTCTCCAGGGCACTTACCTGCTTCACATAGTTCCTCTGAGTTGCTCCTTAAAGTTAACTGGACACTCATGTAAAATGAAAGAAATTGTTGAAGTCTACCTGAATTTACCGTCTGCCTTTCAAAACGTTGCAATTGCATCCCTGGTATTACACTACAGAGCATTGTGAATAATGTAACATGAATAATAGGTTCACACAGTCTTTCCAAAGATGCATCTACCTGAGCATACAAATGTTTAGCCAAACTCCGCTTGCAGATTTCAGTGCAGTCATTCACTAATGGCTGAGTGATAGGCCCACAATAGGGGTGGACAAGACAGGGACTTGTTGTAATAGCCACTACTCCCCAAACTCTTTTGGTACAATCCAGCTATCAGTAAGCTGATTATTTTATCTGTCTCTGTTTTCCCCATGAGTTGGAGTAACTATCTGCATAATGAGAAAATCTGAAGAATGCCCACAAAATAGAAAATCTGGAATGTCTTATCAGGAAGAAAAAAAAACTGCCTCAATTCCATTCAGAGAAAGCCCAAGGTGAGTGCCAGTGCTTTCATAACACTACTTCCAGGGTCAGATCCTTGTGCCAATTTGGCCAATGAAAAAAATCCCAGTAATTTTAGTGGCATGGCGATCTCACCCTCGTTCTTTCCTGCTTGTGTATTGCTCCATATTTCTGCTGTGATATTTTTTATTCAGATAGGAACCTAAACTTTCCCAAAACAACTCTTCCCGTTCCTGTGCAGTGTCTAAGGAATTAAGGGAGAGCTCTCTTTTATTCTTCGGGACAGAGCAGGAGCTGACCCTTTCCCATTGCTAAGCAACACTCCCAGTCTGGTTCAAGCAGCAGCTCCTATTTTTGCTACAAAGTAAAGATCAAAATGTTCAGTGGAGGGAGCAGAACTGTTTATTTACAGTACCTTTAACATTGCGTATGGAACATGCATCTTCCTTGAGAATACTTGTTGCACATTTAAACTGTGATTAACGTCTTCCATCCTAGAGCTCTTCTTCCTCTCACTCTTCTTTAAGCTCTGTGTAATGTGTGTGAGTTATTTACATCATTATCATAGGCTCAGGATAGAAATATAAAAAAAAATCTGAAAGGGTAGAGGCTGAAAAGCATCTCTAAAGTCAGAAAGCGATTACCATTACCTTTCACCTCCCATAGTTTACACTAGACTGGTTTGCTTTGGGTCAACAGTTTGCCTGGCTGTCCAGCTTGATAAGCCTCAGGAGACCTGAAATCCATCCAAGCCCTTTCCTATTTTGCCTACCATACAAACGCTCCTGTAACTTGAGGTGTTCTGTGCTTTGGCATAGCTACCCTTCTCAGCGCAGCTCCAACAGCGTACTGTGGCCAAGACGTTGTCTGTGAAGCCTTCGCATTGTTTCTGTGCTTGCCTTGTTGACTTGAAAGGAACACTGCTGACTCCTAAGCCAGTCTGTCTGTCCATCCCTGTAGCCTCTCTACCCACCAGCACACCTTATTAAGGGAACACATCTGAAAACCATTGAGTCATAGTAACAAGGGATTAATCTGCCTAGAGTTGTGTCGTTAAGAAATAGCTTACTAACAGAGGTTAAGGAGTGTTACATTTTTGCCTTTGCTGTAGGCAGTGATCCTGACAACTTCAAAACCAAAACGGATTTTAAATCCTGCATGACTCACTAAAGTACTCACTTCTATTCTACCACTGCAGCATGACTGACTCCTCCAAGGAAACTCTTCCCTAGGGCCTGCAAGAAAATAGCTTGTAGAAGTGCCCTAAGGCACGGGGAACACTGGGGTTCTGTGACTGCCAAAGATTTTCTACCAAGAATTTTGTAGAGTAGCAGCAGGAAATTTGACATTGCCTTAATCCCACTGTAAGGTGCTGGGTGAAAGCTCAGGAGCCTGGAGGTCTTCTAAAACTATTCACAGTATTCAGCTTACCTCACGTTCTTGCTCTCCCCACGTTATCAGCACTGCTCTTGCCCCATCTTTACAGACACTTATTTGTTGATTGCTATTCTTCCTATTTCTCCTGTGATGAGTATCAAAGCAGTAGACATGGAGTGAAGCAGTTGAACCATTTTGCACAATTTCTCTGTATAGGGAATAACTACCAGGCAGTGTTAGGGAGAAAAGACTACTGAAAGCTGGCATTTAAATAGAGGAACATAACGTCCTTAATGGAGCACACTAAGGGTGGGATTCACTTCAGCTGCGTTAATCTCATTCTAAAGCAGATGTCAACAATAGGTCAAACAGACACACCAGTCAGAGGGGCAGTAGGGAAGTAGTATAGGTGTAAATATCTTTATTGTAGGGTTTCAAATTTTGGATTGCTTCAGCCTGAGCTTTCAGATACAGCTTGGCTTTTATCACTGTGCAGGTTAACCCAGAAGTTGTTATTTTAGAAAAGCAGGCCATGCCTTTACTCTGGAAAATTATCCAGATATTTAACATCAATAGAAATATATTTTCAGCATCCTTATACAATTAATTTCTGCTCTTTATCAAGGATGGTGTTATTTGAAGAGGGTGAATACTGTCATTCATGGTCTGCGGCCTAGATTCAGCTCATCAAGGTTTATGTAATTCACTGAGGCAGTAAAGTCAGGCACTTTTCTCTGCCTCACTCTCAATGGAGGGAGAGTGGTACTTCAGAAGAGAATTTATGCCCCCTAAGATCTAAATTACTTTTTTTCCTCAGAAATTATATTTTTGTAATAAATTACTGCTTTTTTCTAAAGTACTTTCTATTATGTAATCAAAAAATATTTCAAAATTTGGAAATCCACATGAAACAGGAAATCCAGTTTAATCACAGATCCATTTTCTGCCCACTGCCCCAGTTCATGGTTTAACAGCATGGACAGAGTTGCAAAATAATTCATGTTGGTGTAAGAGAGTCAAAGAACATTGTGTGGTTCAACAACAATACAATCTTCCAAACTGCATTCTCCATAAAAATCACAGAACAAATTGAGCAAATAAAAGAAAAATACAATAGCAGAAGATTCTGTTTCACATTTCTGTGGTCTGTTTCCAGTTCGTAGCACTTCAGTCTGAAAGCAAGACTAAGGCCATGCCTACAGCCTAGCAAATGGGTCTGCTGCATGTGGTCAAACTCTTGCTATTTGTGTATTTCTGATACCTTTGGGATTTTATTTAGAGGACTTTATATGCTATAGTGCTCATCACAAATAGCATTAACTTCAAAAACTAGACTCGCAAGATGAAATTAAAGTTGATCATGCAGAAGTTCTTAGTCCGTGTTTTTAACAAATTTGTTGAGGATGAACAGCACAAGATAAGCAGACTTTTCCTACAAGATAAGCTTTACTTTCTTGCCATGTGAGATTCTCTTGTAGCCAGTGAAATTAACGTTTATTAAAATTTCAACAAATAGTAATTCATAGAAGATGAGAATTTTCTACCTCTGAGTTAGCATACCCTCCAAAAGTTACTTTTGGACGGATGTTGCTGAAGTACCAAGTCCTTCTCTTGTTGAGGTACTGCTTTGTCCCCGGTACTGCTTGTCTTTTACACTCAGAGCATGAAACTGCAACATAATCTGTAAAGCAATAATATTAAAGGAATGATACAGAAGAACAAATAGTGGGAAATTCAGAGGTGATGTCTAAGCCCCTGGGTTTGAGCGGCTAATCTTTTTCATTCTGCTTGTGATTATTACTGTTATGTTGTGGTTCTTGTGGTTTAGTGGTTTGGTCTTATGGTATACATACGCTGCAGGAACCAAATTTTGACTGGTGTTGGAGTATTTAATAAAATGGCTTACTGATAGAAGCCTTTAGATATTACAAGACAAATATTATCTAATTAACACAGAATGCCCATCTGTAATCTGAGATGGATAGACAATATTTAAACTGTTGATTTACACTCTGAGATTATTTTGTCATTAAATATTTTGGTGATACAGAGTTAGGTGTGGTGAGCTGACATTTAGACACCTTTCTAAAACTGGAAAATAATCGAATTTATGATTAGCCAAATGACTAAATTGTTAGCTGAGAATATTTTTTTCTCTCTCTCTCTTTTCGGACTTCATGAGAAAAGGATAATTTTCAGCAATAATTTCTGGAGTTTGTCCCAGGACCTTCTCTTGGGATTTTAGTTTGAAATCAGTTTCATGTGAAATTTAGGCTAAAAGTACAACTCACCATATTTTTCTGTAATGCAGCCACAGGCATTTGCCCCAGGTTTTTTTGCATAGCTTATGTTCTCTTGTACATCTAGACTGAGTTTCACCTTCTTAATTGTCCTCAGAAAATAAATAATTTTGTATTTCTGGAATTTTTTTAGATAGTTGAGTAATATCTTAGTTTTAAATTGATGCTTACATACGAATAAAGGGCATCACTTTCCATGCTGCCCTCCCCCATCTCTAGCATCACAAAGAGCACTTGTCAGCTGTTTGGTCAGTGCTTGACGTAAGTAATCACAGATGAGTGCTTCAACACATTTCTCCCTTGAATACTGATCTTTAAACAAAGATGTCATTTGAAATCAAACATGTTTTTATAAATAAGGAAATAGAACAAACCTTAAAGGCATCATGTTTGTCTTTGGTGTAGCTTGCGATGGTACTGGTAGCTAACAGTTCCTAACAGCATCGCCACAGAAGAAATGTTCAAGCCACCGCCCACGCAGAGCAAATCGAGGGAGGCAGAGGATAATTACCCGGCTTGGGCCTTTGCCAAGAGAATTACATCGATGCTGTACTTGTCATGTATAACATTGTGGTATCTTTAATGTTATTAATTTATTATAGTCACTTAGTAAGGTAAGACCACAGGGTGTCTATTTTGTCTATAGGCTGACACCTGTAGCCCCATCAATAGGCCCACCTGTAGCCCTGTGACAGCAGGTCAGCATGTGGCAGCAGAATGTGCCATTCATATCATTACCAAAATATTTTGCACTGAGAAGGATTCCCTCGTTCTGATATGAGCTTCATCTGACTGTTTAACCTGCAAGAGTGGACAGGGTCACAACTGAAAACACACTCCTGTCAGTGGACAGGAGTGCATTCAGACTGTGCTGCTCATAGAAAGACAGTTTATTCTGTAAACTGATTAACATATAATTCCCACCAGTTGACTGAAGGAAGGAGATTGCTCTGTGGGCTGCCTGTCCGTCTCGCTGTCTCACTGCACATCTAGGATGCTGCCAGTAACATTCACTGCTTCAGTGGCTGACTAGTATAAATTCTTCACAGTAAACTTGTGACATTCAGATCAGTAAAAAACAGAGCCCTTGAAGTGGTCTAGCCGTGGCATTTGCTTCCCGCATTATGTCTATTATATAAAGGAAAATAAAGTAGTATGCACTGTGAATAGCAATGGTAGCACTTGGTGCTGCTGGAACTGGCTGTTCCATTCTGCAGTGCAGCATTCCAAGCTTACAACACGGGGATGTGCTGCGTGGAGGAAAAAGCAGCTTGCTTTCTGCTCGGGAAGATACTACGTGAAGGCCACATGAACATAAGGAAAACTCCAAGTCAGCCTTCTGCAATGACTTGTACAAGCATTGTATGATACTGCAGGTGAGGCATGGAAGAAAAAGACCCATATTTCACACTTGCATTTCTGAAATGTATTGTTCCGAGCCAATTGCCCCAGGGTTTTTATGGAACATGGTTTTGCTGTGTATTTACACAGACTCTAATGTAGTTGGTTCTCAGGCATGACTGGCAGCCATGGAAGCCACTTCAGAAATAACAATTTTCATGGTCTTCATCACCATCATAGAGTTTTCACTTTTATTTTACATAATTACAGGTAGAAAAAAGGCACTAGAGAGCCCAGGAAGCTCAAGTTTTTTGACTTTGGAAGCAATGCGATCCTGTGACTGAGCTGAACAGACCTGCTGAGCTCTTGTGTTCACTAATCCATTGCCTGCCACCTTCTGCTGTGACCTTCTGCAGTATATCACAGTGCTTCAGCCTGTGAAATGTTCCCATTCTAATTAGCCTAAGTATTTCATAAAGAATGGGAATATTGCTAGTAATTTAGCAACTTATTAATGATGTATGGCATTAACACATGTATCTCTGAAATCAACCATTAATTCAGACAACAAATTTTCTGGTATTGGAAAGACAATGACTTCCAGTTTTCATTGGTTTAGCCTCTTGCAAATCTGCAAGACTTTCTGTAAGACTAAATTCCATTAGAGCATACCCTAAGTTGTCTTAAATTCCAGAGAAACAAATAAAACACAATGAAAAAAGAATAGAATTTAAATTGAAAGGTTTCACTCTCTCTGCAGAAAGTGACATAGGCCAACTTGGAAAAGTTCAGAATTTGTTACAAGCACACTGCATTCTGGCAGGCTAGTAAAACGCAATTCCAAACAGCTGCCTGAGCCAGAATTTTGCTGTGTTATTATGGGGGTACTCAAAGCATAAAATTTGTTAGGTTGACTATAGACGTACAAGAAGTTACCGAAACCATCGGCATCTGGTGTTTCTGCCACTCCAGTATGGCATTAAGTAAAAGCTGAGAGTCTGGATAGGGCAAGCTCACATACAGCTTTTGGAGCAGCATAAATCCGAGGTCCTTAACACTGCATCTAGTAAGGGGCTAGTCCAAAGTTCACTTAGGCAAACAAAAAGATTCCCCCCTGACTTGGTGAAGTTCTGGGCTCCACCTAAAGATGCCAAGATGCCCTGCTGCAAGAGCAGTGGGGAATGCTGCTTCTGAAGACTTCTCATGCATGTACTGAAATAATTACCCATCCTTCCTACTTGCTGCAGAGCCATTTTTAGGAGTCATGTTTTTGCCTCTTCTATCCTGCTGTTCCTGATTAATGCCCTGGCTTTTCTATGCATCCCTGAACAGGTGCTTTCTCCTGGAAAATGTCTTGAAGCCCTTTGGAGTAAGAATCACTGTACACATTAGCTTATGTCATTCTTGGGGGAGGACTAACCAGAGCATGACACGATGGTCTTTTCTACTTGAGATCCTCCATACAATGCCAGGTAGTACTGTCTGCCAGCAGTTCGCTATGTCTAGCATGCCATGTAGGCAAGACAGCATCTCCTCCCTGAATGGTCTGCAGGTTTTGAAGGTCCAAACCCAGGTGAGTTTGTAAGATACTGAGCTTGTTTTAAATGTAACAACAGAGAAATGGCAAGAGGCAAAATTGTAAATGTGCTTTAAATTTTGCTACTATTTTTGAGTGAGGTTTGCTTAGTGGGTGAACGAGTACTGTTGGAAGGCTCGGGGTCTCTCCTGTGGCTGTGATTTTCCAATTCGGCTCTCAGCTGGCGAGAAACACTTGCCTGGTGTTTGTGCCTTTGCTTTCAAACCCATCTTACTGATATCTCTCTGCCACTAGCCGTAACAGCTCAAAACTAAAATCATGATTCATCCTCTCCCAGTGACCCTACACATGAAATGGAATAGCCAGGGGCTAGATCTTTCTCTGCATACATGATTTGAAACTGTGACTTGCAGGAAGGTCAATGCCATAACCGTTTAAGCAGCAGTTTGAAAACTGAAGAAAAGATGCTTGTCAGCTACAGACGCTGCACCAGTTAAGGGATTCTCTTGACTGAGGCATTAGTTATTAGTGCCCATAGTCGCTGTGAAAAGAGGTCACTGCTGAGCATGCTGAGGCATAGCCAGGTTCTGCTGCTTTGCAACCAGCCACATTGTTATCCTCAGCTCTCCTCATTGCCTGAAGCGTGATGATGGCTAGAGTGAGAGCAGAAATTGCTTTTGGAGACCAAATCTCTGGCCATGTCTTTGGTCCATAATTGGGGAGCCACTTTTCTTCCCTATTCTTGTTTTAGTGTCCCTCTGCCCCTCATCTGTGAGAGGAAGGTTTTTTGTGACTCTGACGGATACCTTGCAGTGATCTGGAGACACTCTGGATTGTTTCAGCCCAGCCTCACCTGGTGCAGGTTACAAAGTATGGTTTTAGGTGAATACAGACAAGCATACACATTGCAAGTCCCTCATCATCAGTCTGTGCTTTACTTACTTGTCCTCACTGAGCCTTTGAGATGTCAGCTCTTGGTTTGGGCTGGGATGTGGCACCTATGGAAATTATATTACATGAAGAAACCCTGCCAGCCTACATATAGAGCTGGGGGGGCAGTTTAATGGAGGAATGGCCCTTCCTCCCTTACCAGCCCGTGCTAAAGACACATTAGTGTTAGCCAGGGTTCATTACAATGATCACACATCATGCCTCTCTGCCAACTTGGCAAGGTGGTGACAATTTTGTTTCAGTGTTTGCCAAACATGCCAGTGCTGCTCTGTGGGGTTTTTCTGGAGTGGTTTTGAGGATTGGTTGTTCCATGCTTTTGGCTTCCTGGAGAGTCACAGCACCATCTTCTGCCTACTGCTCCTTTTAGTTCCCCCATCTTCTCTTGCTTTTATACTCCATGCCTTTCTACACAAACCTATCAGTCATGTTTTCAGAGTTCCTGAGTACATTCCTTGCATTTTCCCAGGAATTAATTAAGCCATTGTACCACAGCTCTGCCTGGTCTGACAAACTCAAATTAACCTTAATAAGAGCATAGGCTCATCCATCAGTGCATGGATTCTGAGATGTGTATGCTAATCTTGCATAAGGGTAGAGTCCTAAACGGGGGGAAAGAGAGCAGTCTGATATGCTGTGCAGAGATGAAGGTCATTTGTATTTTGCCTTGGAAATCTATTATTTCCAAAGTCCCGTGGCAGGGAAGGGTAGTTATGATTCGTGTCATCATGGTAAAATCCAAGTTCCTACAGGGATACAGATATTTGGGCTCATATGTCAGCTTTCCTCTGTTGTTCCTTTAATCCCGGTCCTACTATGCTACTACTCCTATTTCTCCCAAGAGGAACTTAAGTGAAAGAAGGAAAATGGGGCTTTACATTACATTTGTGCCTCAGTCCTAATTTCTTGAATCCTGACTGAGCTACTTCGATCACAAATTCTTGTGCCCACTGCAGTGGCCACTGGTTCTGAGTATCCAGTCTGAGGTATATGGGTTTCTGTGAGAAGACAGCAGTCCAGTTATGGTCACAGTCACTCAAAAACTCCCTTTGCAAAAGCTGGGCATCTGGGGAAAAAACAATAGCTGAAACTTAGTTGCTACACAGGGAAAAGAAGAAAAAAGAAAAAGAAGATCATTCAGAAGAAGAACTTTCTGAAACAAAACAGTAAGTTAAAGGGTAGTTAATTAATGCATTAGGAATAGATATCTGGATGGAAGCTGTTCTGGGTGATTCCCGGCTACGTGAATAAATGAATGATTTCTGTGAAGAGAATGTAATGGAGGACCTTAAGTCCAGTTATTAAACCTGTTTTTCTGTGCTATAGCTGTGTTCATCTCTCCTAGTACCTATCCAAATGTAAAGAGCTCTGTCTCAGCGACATTTTGCTGGTATGGAGTTTTGCCAAACCAGACACCAAAGGGTTGACAAGGTACGAGCACTGTTGGTTAGTCCAGTGACCCTCTGGATATTGATTGCTGGTGCTGACAACTTCTATTACTGTGATCAAGCAAAACCCCTGGGAAATTCCATGCTTGGCATGCAGCCCATATCTATACCTAGTGCGTAGGCTGTAGTCTAACATTAATGTATATCTAAAGCTCCTAAGAAGCAGCATTCTTTTGCACAAAAAAGCAGACAATACAGACTGTTTTTCAGCATCTCTCTAGGTCACAATGCAGTTCAAAGGTCTTATTCTTCTGTATGCTGTCTGGCCATCATCTCTTCTCCTACTTTAAGCTTGTGCTGGAGTTACTGAAAGACTATTTTTCCTTTAAAAAACACTTGCCAGCAATGCCAGATGTTAGTGGTCAGTAGCAACTTTCTTCACGTGCCAGGTAGTTTAAACTGAAAGCAAGATCCCCGGTTGCAATCTAAAATATGTATTGTTTTGGGAATGCAGAATTGGCTCTGTTACTTTAGGAGAATTTCGACAAACACAAAGAGGGAAGCCGGACAAAGTCACCATTTTAAAGCAATTTGGCTTTCCTCTCCTAGGTGAAATATCAAGGGCTAGAAGATGAGTTTAGTAAACGGATTTGATTCATTGTTCCTTCAAACAGAATTCCCCCAAGAACAAGGAACGTACCCAAGGCTTGTGAGAAAGCTTAAATCCCAGGTTCCCTCAGGAGCATGAGCCTTGTGTTAACCAGACGTACAGGGCTGAAATTCACCCCCAGTTCCTGAGCAACTAAAACCCTTCTGAAACCCATAAACTACTGGGACTAGGAAGAGACGGGGACTACTACATTCTGACAGATTAGCAAAATGTCTTAGAGAAGAGAAAAAGAAGAAATGACTTACCCTTTCTCTCAATGTTTTCTTACTGAAAGTTGGGCATGGCAGATGAGAATTTTGCCTGAAAAAGCTTTAAATTTCTTTAGACAAAATAGTGCTTTCAAGTCAAGTGACATCAACGCGAACCTTACCTGTATTGTTGCAGTTGACTTGTAGGAAGAACAGGTTCTCCTGACTCACAGGTACCGTCCTCTTTCCCTCTTGGTATAAAAACCTCTCTGCTCTAAGTCCAGAAATGGACACAATCCTTTCCAAAAGCAATGGACGTTGATACAAAGCCAAGAGGTGCTGTAGAAAATCTGGAGCTTTTAAGACAAACCAACACAATCCTGATGCATTTTCTTTCAGAGAGAAATCAAAACTGCCAAAAATAAAATGCTCGGGTTGGGATCTGTCTTCTGATATTTCAGTTGATGTAAGTTTTGACAGTGATTTTTTTGGAATCATGATTAGACTCAAAATGCACTATTAGAAAAACAGTTCAATGGCCAACTATGACTGTGTCTGTGGTCCCTTGTGTCCTTGTTATTATCTGTAATGAAAAAAATCTATTAAAATTTGGAGTTAGAAGATAAATAAATGTAATTAAGTTTCTTGATATCAGCACCAAAATTCCTACAAAGTTTTAACCTTGTTTTGGTGCTGGGGATATTTGATAGTGTTAAAAAATAAAACTAAAATAAAGGAACCATAACTGACAAAACACAGACTTTCCCTTTCTGCTGCTACCGAACATTTAGGAATAAAAACTGTAAACTGTGATCAGGAGACAAAATATTTGGTTCAGAGCAGGTCTGAACTTTATAAAAGAGAACAGCTGAAAGTTGTTGTGTTTGAGTGTGAGTGGTGATTGTGTCCTGACTGCTTTGTAACAACTATGTCAGCAAATACAGCCTTTCTTCTCATTTGTGCCTGACAAAACACTGTACTTCCATGAAAATCAGATTGCTGGGATTTAAGATGGACTGGGTGAGATTTCCCGTCCTGTTAATAATCTAGAAGCACCTGCAAACTAGTAAATGGATCTTCTCTTGAGGAAAACACCTCAATGCCACCTGGGCCCTAGGTTCTTTCCGAAGTGAGGCTTTTTTTTTTTTTTAATGTTTGCCTTACAGTTGTGGTTTCTTTTGATGAGTTCATTTTGCCTTTGTGTGGTTTGTCTGATTGCAAGGCATTCCTCCACAGAAATAACATAAATATTTACATAGTACCCTACACCAGAAATCTCTTTTATAGCAAGATTTCATCATTTACAGTCTGCAAGTAGAACTTGCAATTAACTGCAATGGGTTGCTGGCATTAGCATCCGAGAGCTATCAGATTTACAGGGTCTGATGTCACAATGGTTGTAGGGTTTTTCAGTGTGCATCTCAAGAAAACATGTAGCCTCCATATTGTTAAAGGGCAATTTGGGGCCAAATTTCTAATTGAACACATCAACTTCTGATCAGCCAGTGAAACAATACAAAAGTGAGCTCTGTAAAATGCCCCTCTTGTATTAGCTTTGATTCGGTTACACATAAGCATGGCAGCTGATGGGACAAGGCACCCACCTGCACGAACTTGGCCCTGGGGAATCTACACACTTCTGAGGGAAACAGTGAGCTTCAAAGCCTGCTAGCTCCAATTACTACACTTCATTTCACGAGAAAAACACTTGAGCGTGACGACAAGAGTTTCATCCTCGCTCAGACCTTCTGAAGTGAATTGCAAGTTACATGAGGAATTTTTTTAAAAGAAACTCCAAAGCTTACAGTGAGCAAGTTACCACTATGCAAATGACAACTTAGGGACAGGAGTGTGCAGGACTGCCAGGGACAGGCACAGGTTACCTTCCTTAACACCTGCCAAGCTCTACCGCTCCAAATACCTTACTTTCCCAGAAAATTTTGGCTTTGGTGAAAAAGTGATGGTTTAAAACCACCGAAGATGAAGGGTAGTAAGCAGTCAGCACCCTTTCTGGCACGGGCCTTCCTGTTGCTGTGGCAATGTGTCACAGGAGGCATTGGTCTCAGATATAAAGTTCAGCTCAGTTGAGCTAAATCTGGGTTTTGTTTGTTCAGATTGTTATCCACCGGTAACAAATCCTGTTGAATCTTCTTGTGAGGGCTGCTCAGTGCTGGATGGCTGTTTGCAAAGGAGTAGCAGGAGGGATACCCACCACTGAAGACACCAACACTTTCACTGCATCCTTTCTCTCCACAGAGTGATTCTGTAGTTAGCGTATCTATAATTGATTACACAGATCTTCATTAATCTTAGCGGTATTCAAGCACACATTCTGGTAATTTGGTTGCTTTTTTTTTTATTTGATACACTAAGACGACTATAGGTACAGCTAGTTTTAGGCAAAGCAGGAAAGATTCCAGCAGTATCTTTTCTTACCATTCCAATGCTTTGCTATATTTTTGTTGCTGGGTTGTGATCGCATTGTGTGCAATGCTAGTGACGCTTTAGTAAACATTGACTGAAAGCACCTATTGGAAAACTGTCATCAGCTCTACTAAGCACATTTCCTGCCTTTTTTTGAGATCTTTCTCTTCAGGGAGTGGTTGTGATGAGAGGTTTCCCTGCAGGATCCCTACCCTGTTGGATTTCATTGAGTAGAGCGGAAGAATCTGACATGGATGCAACATAGAGGTGAAGCTAAGACTTCCCAAATGGGGAGATAAACCTGCGTGCAGATGAAGTAAGGACCCAAGATTCCCCTCCAGTGCTGAAGTAAAACTATTTTTTACATCTAGTTTCTGGCTAACAGGCAACACCACTTTACATTGCCCTTTGGATAATGAAACTCCTAATCCCTATGGGCAGAGCTGCCCTTACAGATGCGGTCATGGCACAGCTCTTGCCGAGTGCTCTCTTGCTGAACCATGACTCCCTGAAAGCAGACTTCCTCCCTCCCACAGTCTCTGACCAGTGAACTGAGTGAAAGGATGGTTGGGCCTGGATTTTCTCCCTGCTTGTGGGAAGACATATTTGCCCTGGCAGTCTTGCAGGAGCTGCATAGCTGACAGAGTAGCTGTCAGTGTAAACCAGCCTTTACAGTTGCAAGATAAATCTAGAAGAGGTGAAGTAAACACAGCCTACATGCTATCCTCTCAAAGGATTGACAGGAAAGTAGACAGTATTTATTATTGAAAACATTGAATTATTTAATTGAAAAGGTATTGACTCACACAACTGAGCATTTAAGGGTCAAAACTTGAAATTCTTAAGAATCACAGTCAAGCATTGCCTGCCTCTCCCTTCCAGGCCCCCCTCCCTGTGGGATATAACACAGTCTGCCACTTGGGCTGGTCTTGTCACATACATACATCTTTATTGCGAATGGAAGCAGCAGAGCTTCTGTGACTCACTGAAGTTTATTGTCCTGCTCTGTTACCTCCGTGGCTTCCCTCCGGTGCGGTGTGGCTGTCCTCAAGCCTCCTGCTTCTAAAGTGTAATTTCCTTTGTTTGGCTGAAGCCAGTTGTTTCTGGTAGTCTGTTCTCTTGAGCCGTCTGGCCCTGCAAGCTGCTGTGTCAAAATAAACCACAATCCCCCCTCCACTCCCTCATGCTGGAGATAAAGGAAGCCTGTTTGCACAAGGTGCTGTATTTTCAAATAGAAAGTTCTGCTCAGAACCCAGCAAGAGGTGCAGGGAGGCTGCCAACTCATTTTTTACTAGAGTTCAACTATGGGCTAACAAATGAGTGCATGGGCCTTTCCAGCAAGCATCACGCTAAACTACAGTGACATGTAGATGCATCCTCATGCTGTGAAGAGGGTTTTATTCTCCTCCCTCTCTTCAGGACTCTGCACATTTCAGCCCCTTATCACTTTGTGTCTTCTTCAGACAGTGCACTGAATTTCCTGTCTGCCAGTTCAGGTTTAAACTGCTCTGTATGCTTCCTTTCCCCCAGGACAAGGGAATGTTAGTTGGACAAGGAGTCAGAAAGTCTAGAAACCCCCTTAAGAAATTCACAGTGCCAGAGTCAAGCAGGATTCCTAAATTGGAAAGGACTTGGGGAACTGATAATTTTCTCCTTGCTATCCACCCGCCTGCTCCACCAAGGCAAATAGGATCCAATATCATGTGGGTGTGCTTCATGGGAGGAATACACGACCATGAAAACAAACATGGTCTAGTGATTAAAGTACACATTCAAGAGATCCTCAGAGAGCAGGAGGAAGAGGGGTCTGAGAAGGGAAGTGGGAGCTGGCTTCTGTTCCTGGCCACTGATCTGCTGTGTGACCTGGAGCAAATCCCATCTCCTTTCTGTGTCTGCTTTTTTCTTTTAATGTCAAGTGGGATGATGTCCCTTACCTAGTTCCCAGGCAGGGGAGAAAGGCAGACTCATTACTATTTCCCATATCACAGTCAGTCTTGGCAGCCACAATAGAGGTCAGGCCCCTTTTGCTGGAACATCTACATGGTGAGAGCACTTGTCCTGAACGTTAGGCAGGCAGAGGAAGGAGCCGTGCCATGTTACAAAAGGGGACAGTCTCAGAGGAACTGGATGCTTTACCAAGAGTCTTTGCAGAAGCCAGTGGCAGAGCTAGGAATGGGACTGTTGACACATGCATCACCACCCAGTCTTTTGAAGCATTCCTCCTCTCAGAGGCAGTATCATTTGCTGCTGGCTGTGGATTTATGTTATTACCAGTTTATTGGTCACCTCAGGCTGTGGGACAGAGGCTAATCAGTAAAGAAGCAGCAGAAATTCTTAGAATGTCATGGCACATGTGATGTGTTGGTGTCCTTATATGAGGCCTTTTAAGTGTTTGAGCGCAGAGCAAAGTGTTTTGATACAACAAATGCAAGGCTATGACATGATTGTTCCTCTTTTCTGCCAGATCTCAGGTGCCTTCATGGTATGCTAGGGAAACATACCTGAAGTGCAGCAGGCTCCCTTTGGAGCTACCTATCTGCAGTTGTTAGCTGGGAAGTGACAGCTTGTACAAAAGTGTCTGTTTCTTACTGCAGAGCATTTGTAACTGACTGGGGATCAGAAACAGCCAGATGCCTTCTGAAATGATGCGGCCACTGCAATAAGAATGGGCTGAACACATTTGAAAATGAAACACTAACAAGTAGGACTGGAGGGAATGAGAAGCATTTGCTGTTCTGGTGCAAGAAGAACAGCAGGGCTTGGGTAAGAAACACGGTTTACTGACATCAAGATACAGCTCCAAAGGGAACACTGTTGTTTACATACACGTGATGGGATGAGAGGTGTTGAAAAGTCTCACCTCCACTCTCATCCTGGCTTGCAGGGTCATTTCTGTCAGGCTGTAAGTTTAACTGTTCTCTGCAGTCTCAAAGAATGAGTTCCTCACTGTAGGTCTTGCCAGGATTAGCCCACTTGCCAAAATCTGTCGGTGCATTGAAACCCTGCCTGACTCAGAGCTGAAATGCCATTTCAAGATCTGCAACAGCTGCAGCAGCAATGGGGGAGGTAGAAAGGTATCTGGGAGTTTTATAATGGTGAGAATAATGCTGCTGGCAAACTAGATGGTTAGAAATTACTATTGCTTTAAAGAATCAAAGGAATGCACCTCTGTTTACACAGAAGTAACTAGCAGAGCTGTATAAGACCTAGAGGAATACATGTCCCACTTGTCCCCTCTCAGAGAATAACTTGTTAGATAATATCCCCAAAGCTGTAGATGCTAGAACGGACATCATTGAATGGGAAGATACTTACTTGTGCCAACCTTCATAAGAAATACCTGTGAAAGTGGGAGAAAGATCAGTGGAGAAGACAGAGACGTGGGAGTGTTCAGCCTTGTGTTGATGACCCAGTTAATCCTCCACACCTTAAACGTTCAAATATTTGATGAATGACTCCCCACACTTTTCAGGCTTGGGCTTTTTTTTTGTCTGCACAGAGAGATGCTGATTTGATAAAGCTTTATTTCTTATGTCTGGTGAACAGTTATCATGGGAAAATAGTATAGCTGCCTTTTGCAAGTTGAGATGGGTACAAGCATCTCAAATCCATGACAGTGTTAGGTAGTTCTCAGTGTACCTGGCTACCAGCAATGCCTACTGCATGATGCTTAGTGCTTTCTTCATTATCAGTCTCAGCAAAGAAACTACAGAGCCACAGTTTCTTCTAGTGGTTTGAAGAAGCATCTGGAGGACTCTAGTCCAATCTCTCACAAGGCTGGATGGGGCAAGATTCACATTACCCAAGCCAGGTGGAAATTATCCTATCACTAAGCAATTTGGCTTCTGTCTTTACCAGAATATACCTTTGAAGTTAAACGTGAGAACGCTTTTACACAAGGAAGGTGATAGAGTAGATAGAATTCCTCTGCATGGACACAGTAGGTCCCTTCCCTGTTTGTAGCCAGGAATTATGGTCATGACAAATACACGGCACTTCAACTGTAACGAAGGGGCACTTACTGAGTGACATGCCAGTGTCTCCATGTGGCTTGTTCAATTATAAATTCTCCTTAATCCATCCTCTAGCATGGATTTATGAAGCAAATGCAGTTGTACAAGTGACTCAAAGCCCTGTATCTCTCTTAGTCTATACACTGTGTGCATTCTATCAGGCAGGCAGAAGGCTGTACCTTCCTGTGCTTTAATTTATCTCCATAATACAAGTCAAGTCAGAAAGGACTTGGTGACAATAGTTCCTTGCTGTTTCTTTAGTTATTTTTGTGGTATGCCCTACTGCAGAGCTCCTAAATTCATGAGTAGGGATCACAGGACACGATTCCCTGCTGTAGCAAGACTGGGCGACCACAGAAGTCCCCTCTTGACATATATTTGTAATCCAAACCATGTAAAATCCCATTGAGAAGAGGCTTTGGGTAGGAGGTTTCTTCCCAAAAATAAATAAGAGGAGGTGAGTTACTTCTCTGTTTTTTCATTCTGAGCTAAAAATAAGCTTTGTAGAGCACCTCTTCCACTTGGGAAGGGGTGTGTTTTATTATATTGGAGAATCTCATCTTAATCTGTCATATTTTCGTATTTGGATTGTGATATATGAGAGTGAGCCTTTTCATAGTAGTTTATACATGAGGGAACATACGCTTTGATACATTCTGTGTGTAGCACTTAAACTAACCGTTGTTCCACATGAACAAATAGGTGGAAGTTACCCAGCACTACGCTGGAGAGATCGTGCTGTCCACACCTCTCTCCACTGAGATTTGTGAAAGAAGAACTCTTTTTCTGCATATCCTGACTTCAACCAACTTCTCAAAACCTTCAGTCCTGTTTTGTCTTTCGTATTTTTTAGTATTTAGGGCAGAGACTGTATCTTCTATGAAGCCACAGTAATAAGCACAATGGACTTTAAGCTCAGCTGGGACCTCCGTGGGATAATGAACACTGAATTTATTATGAATACTTAGGCCTTTCTTTCCTCAGAGGCAGAGATGATCCTACAGATTTAATCTTGCAGCCTTTAACTGGAAATACTTTTTCTGGATCCAAATCCTTGCCGTACACCCAGTCGTACATCTCCTGGTTAGCAGTGATATCCTTTGCCGTGTTCTCTTCTGGGTTAAGCAGTGCTCACTCATGGGGTGCCAAGTCCCAGGACTCAGCAGCCCCATCTCTGCCTATGTGAGCAGACCAAGAGCAGGAGCACAGAGCACTCCTTTTCTTTACTCTCCTGCCTGAGGAAGTAGCAGAGGCATACATCTTGTCTTCTGCTTAGCTGTGTTTTATAGGATGACTACTCACCTCTTTCTAGCTGTATTTTAATTGCCTCTACAACCACATGATAAATGCAGAGCTCAGGGAATCCATTCAGGGAGAAAAACAAAGGCCTAGCAATAAAGCTGGCATTTTCTAATGTATGCTTCCTCATAGAGACTTCTGGCAATATACTGGCCTGCATGAACTCAACTTTCAGTGCAGGGAAGATTTGAAAGCATTCAGATCATGCACACCTTATCTATTATGCAATTAATAAATAATAATAATAGTAATTTGCAATTACTTCCTAATGTAATTTAGTTTTTAAAGAAGAGCTCAAAGTAACCTTCCTTTTTCCTAAAGCAGCTATGACAGGCCCCAGTGGGGCTGATAAGGATTTAATTGTGGCACTAAGTAATTTATCTGATGTAGAACATTAGGAACTGAAGTGGAGCAGGTTAGCAGAGTGAGTATCACATTGTTTCAAGACCTTTGCTGACATTCAGCTGTTGTGAGAATAATTGTAAAACAGGAAGGTGACTTTTTGCTTTTTAGGTCTAACCTTCACTGTTTTGAGCTCTGGACATGGTGGGAGAGTTTTACCCTTAAGGTGCCCATAGTATTAAAAGTAGAAAGCTTTTGGATTGACATAGGTTGATTTAAATTTGCAGGTAGTTAATGAATCTCTCCTCAATAATGATGGCAGTACTTCAGAAGATTTCCATATTGCTGTGTTCTTCATGAACCCCAGGGAATGAATGAGATGCTGCTTTGTTGCAGAGATGCAACACCTTTAACATGAATCAGATGGTAATATTTAAAATAATGTCCATGCTAATTCCTTTAAACTCTATCCTATAGAGCAAGGCCCCTGTGGTACCTGCTGGACAGTGAAGAAAATGTCTAATGTGATTCCCCTGTGATGGATTGTTTCTGGTTTCAGCCTCTCAGAATGTGAATGGTGGTCTAATTGTGCCGTTCCAGTTCTGCTAGCTTCATGCAGTTAAATCCTATGGGTCAGGTCCATGGCGAGTGGCCTGGAGGCTACCTCCGTAACCTCAGGCAGCACATTCAGGGACACAGCTGACACCACAAATCACTGAAACAAAGGCACCAAAGCAGAAACAATGCCAGCTGCAAAGATGTGTGGTAGAGCAGTTTGTTCAACAGCTCATAGATTGCAGTTGGATACAAACATTGAGGAAAATAGAGACACTCTAATATATATCTCTAATACCACTTATTCTAAACAACAAGCTTCTAACTTGGGCCACCCAAGCATTTTCCATGTCCAAGTGTTTTTGCAGAGAGCAGACTTTGATGAGAACACACACACAAACGCATGTTAAGAGTGCCCTTGCAGGGTCAGAGCAAAGCTCTGTCTAGCACAATTTCCTACCTCTGGTAGGGGCCAGTAGCAAATTGCCTTTGTTCTGCCTTTTGCAAAGGAGTTAACCAGGTGCTATGTTAAATGACATTTTGTGTGAGTTTGGGGGAGGATGTGGCCTCCCCCCTCCCTTTGTTTTATACTTTCCTATTCAGCAGAAGCAGCAGAATTGGCCTTTGAAACAGTAAAACCTAGGAGACATGACATCTACTACTAAAATTGTACTAACAGTTACTACTTGATCCCTAACTCGAGTTAAATTTGGGGTTTGGCTTATATACCAAGCCAGGAATAAGAAAGCACATGTATGGCCAGTGTATCACATGCCGTTCCTTTTAGATAATTAGATGGAGGTATCTGACAGTCTTCTGATTTAAGGCCATTGACTTTTCCTTATTTTTGAATATGGGTGTAACAGAGACTAATCAATTATGGTTTTGTATGAACTGGCTTTACATGTCCTTTTATTTGAGTGCATTTCTCTACTAAAATGCAATGTATCAACAAGATAAAATGAAACACCTTTTTTTTTTTCATGGCAAGCAAAGGTAAACATGCAGCCAAATCCTCTTTACCCCTCCCCAGGCCCGGGAAGGTTGGGAAAGTCTGTGGTAGAGAGTTTAAATCTCGGTGCAAACACATTCTGGGTGTTTTCTAAATATCTAAAATACAAAATCATCAACTGCTCTGAATTTCTTACTTATTTCCCAGAAACAAACACATTTTAACTGTTGAATGTTATATTGACTTGGTTTTGTGACAAAGACACTTGACACAATGGCTCAGTTATAGGTTAATAGTCACTGAGAAACTCTAGTTAGGAAAACACTTCTAGCTGCTGGAAGTGATATCTAAAAGAAATAAAGCCAGAGCTATCATCCAGAAGACAAACCAGTGGAGAAATCCATGGTGTATTTTGAAGTAAAACAAACTTTAGAGACTAGAGGAAGTGATTTAAGAAACCAGAGAAATTGTCAGATCCCTCATCTCATTCTTGGAGAAACAAGAAGACTAAAGCAAAGTCACTGGAAGTTAGACCTCCTATGTCAAAATAAACACATGCTTTATCGCTTTGCTGATTGGTGGCCCAAGTCCCAGGAATATATGGGGGTGGGGGGGAAGATAGTCTGTCCCCATATTCCAGTAGACAAGACATCAAGTTTCCCTCCTACAGCCTACTGAGCCCACACAGTTTTGTTGCAGCAGCACTATTTCCACACATAGGAAAGACTACAGTACCAGAACTGTGACCATCTGCGAGGGGACTGACTGTGATCTGCTGAAACAGCTATTGGAGAGCAGGAGGTCAAAGGCAAAAAGAAGTAATAGAAATGTTGAGAATGGGAAAAATGGATTTGTGTTCCTCACTCAGTTGCCAGAAGAGCTTGTCTAGGTGACATGAGCAGCAGGTAGAGATAACAGGTCTGGGTTATGCTCGTGTCCCACACAACAGAAAGCATTTGCCTATCACATAATTCTCTTCCTGTTTCCTTAGGGATTTTCTCCTGTTTCCCTTTGCCTGGTGGCCAGGAATTAGAACTCACCGATGATGAAACTAGGAAAGAAGCAAAGCCTGCTTGGGTTTTGGCTTTTCTTTCCTATTATTTCCTGGAGACTGGACTTTGCTGTATATTTCCTGTGCAGATTGCCTAATGGATTTGGGTTTTTTCCCCCAGGTGTACATGAAGAACTGCTACCTCCAGGGGGGGGAGGAATATTTTATAGGGAGAAACAGGGCCTGTAATGCTGAAGATATTGATTCCCTATGGTCCAGGCGCTGGATGAAGGGTAAACAGAGAGCCAAGGCAGGATTACTATCTTTCAGGTGCTTTACTTTCACTGGGGACACATGCTTTTCAGACTTACTCTGCGTCCTCTGTTTGCTTTCCTGTACCATTAAGGCCTCGCAACAACTTCAGAAAAGCCTCCAAAGCAAGGCAAACTGTCCCCACTCTCCCTCCCTTTCTTTTCAAATTTAAGAAGTGTCTCCTGAATATTGTCTCTTCTGCTGACAACTCAGAATTGGGTCCCTGGTGAAGTATTGTGTGTGTTTGAAGTTTGACAGATTAACTTCTGTCTGCATTTTTCAGTCCTAAGGACAAATTGTACAAACTGTAGAGCAAATAATTCTTTCTGCTTTCATAACCTTGTAAAAGCTTCTAGCTGCCATCACACATTATCCCCTGGACAACGCAAGGATTCTGTTAATGTTTGACATCAGATTTTTTTTTTATTCATGTTTACAAGACAGAAAGGTAGAAGAGTGTCAGATAAACTGGACTACCGAAAAGACATGAAGAGTAAATTCTACAACTGCATTTTTCATGTCAATATTCATTCCTTTCTTTAGGGGTATCACAGATCTTGACTGTTTATCAGCTTGCCACAAATCCAGGCTTTCATTGATAGATGATTACGGTTCCCATTCTGGACTGGCTGAGACTCTGCTGACCTACGCCAGCTGAAAATGCGAGGCAGCTGTTGCTACTGGCTCTGACTATTTGCACCCCAAGATGAAGGCTCTCCTCCCTGCTGTATCAGTCTCAGCACCGTCCATATCCTTATCAGCTACTTTGTTTCTTTGGTCTCCCCATGATTCTCCTTTCACTGCTTTGTGGCCCAGTTTGCAGAACTATTTTTGTTAGCAAACACTCTTCCACTCCCACGTTGCAATGGATTAAGACCTTGTAATTGCTGCTGCTTTAAACTCCTCGTTAAAGAGCTGGTCAAAGCAGGTTTAGTCAAGACAGCAGCAGCTGCCTGTCTACAGAAAGGCTCCCAGTGTTGACAACAAGCTGTGGGAGTTTTTAAGAATACATCCCTCATACCTGTGGGGCCTAGGGCCTTTCAGCACAGACTAGATGTGCATAAACAAGCCACTGCTCCCCATAGGCCTTCTTGTGGGACCCTGAGGTGCTGGGGTTTTTTTCCTAGACTTCACTCTCACTACTGAGATCTCATTGTGAGCAGAAGCCAGTAGCTTGTCAGCATCACACCATGTGCTCAGTCCAGGCTGTATCAGTACACAGCAGACCTCAAACTCTGCAGACTAGGGATTTGGCCACAAACACTCCTTCAGATTTTTCTGGAGAAAAAAA